>JABCKO010015849.1:0-169170 GCA_018855915.1 Tephrocybe sp. NHM501043
TTGGGTGCAGCCAGAAAATTTGTTTGTGCTGCAGCCTTTGGATTGCTGCATTCAACGCATGTACCGGCATGAACTGGGTGACGAGCACTGGAAATGGGCATCCACGGTATGATTGGGCTTTCCCTGATGCTCCAAAGATTGCCCCGATGGGATTCGGATTTGACGTTGATATCTTCCAACACGTTACGGACAGGGTGAAGGGGGTGCTTTACAAGTTGTGGAACAACGCAATGGAACAGCTCGATGATGAGAAGCTAGTCAGGCTTCACCTCGAGGCCATGGCCACATGGATGCCTTAGCCTCTAATTGATTTATTAGACGAACATTTGTATATAGCACTGCTTCAAGTTTCGTGGATTTTTAACAACCACATTTTTATGGCGTGGCCGCGATTGAAAGTAATCCTGTTGAGAGCTATGATGTGATTTGGATAAGCTGTCAATTTCGCGACATGAGGAGTCACCTATGGAACAACAACAATAACCCGCGATCGCGGAATTGGGCCGTGCTTGCCTGTTGGTGTTCAGGACTGAACTTACTCAATTTGCAAGCAATAGTGATAGAAACAGGAGTAGGCCGATCCAGGGCTGGGACAGAATGAAAGGCAGGCGGAATCCAATCTGTGATCACCTTGCTGGAGCACCTGTTCTCCCGGGACGCGGAGCTCAAGCTGTACATCGCAGGAGGGTCGTTCGGGAGCATTGCAGCGCAGATCATGTACATCGCGAGGTCTGGAGTCATTTCCACAAGGGCAGCGGGAAGAACAAGTCGCTGGCGCTGCCCGACGGCCGCCTCGTCGCGTACGCCGACATTGGCAACATGTCGAGCACCACCCTCGTCCATCGTCCTCCTCGCGCCCTGCTCCCCGCCTCATTGCCACCACGACTATGTACGCACCATGTCCTGGCCTAGCTACCTCCTGGCTGGCCCCCTGGACGCGCCACAACCCCTGCCACGCCCCGTCACCATGCGTCGCTCGACTCTCGATACACATAAAAATTTGGACTTGCATACATAGCACGCACTAACTACACCATGTACATAGAGCACTACCTAATCCTAATCCTCCGACCAATATACCTTGTTCACTCTTGGAGTTCCAGCTCCCGTCGTATAATCTCCCGCACCTCTCGCAGCCCCCCCGTCTCCCGCTTCACCCTCCTGGGGCTCCGCGTAACCAGCGCCTCCGCACTCTCATGCTTGCCCTTGATCGCCGGGCCTGGGCTCGGCGGGGCAAGAAGCGCGCGCGGTTTGCTGGGGGTGGCGTCAGCGTCAGCGTCTGCCGTGGTGGGGGTAGGATTAGCAGCAGGCATCTCAAGCCACTCCTTCCCCGCGATAGTAAGCTCCTTGACGAAAAACGGGCACAGCTTCGAGAGCATCGCGAGCGACTCGCTCGCTTCCGCCGTGGAGATGGGCACAGGCGAGGACTTGATGACGGCCGTCACTACTTCCTGAGTAGGCAACGCCCTGCGTTTCCGCGCCGTCGGTGTAGCCGAAGAGCCTGCCACGGGCGTAGAGAACAGCCTAAACGTCTGTCAGTCCCACATCTATAAAAAACACAGAAACAGACACCCACATCCATACACTCTCCGCAACGCCCCCCAGCCGGCCCAGCAAGCACCGTCTCCGCATCTCCTCCTGGCCCATCTTCACCATCTGGTCGCGGGTGAGTTTCCCGCCCTTGATCTCGCTGCTCGGCGTTTTCGTCGGCGACGCCGTCAGCGACTTCTGGCGCACACGGTCGTACAGCGCCTGTCTCCGCGAGCTCGTGGGCGTCTGCGGTACCGTCGCTGCGCCCTTGCCGCGCTGGTGCGTGGGCGTCGACGGGTCGAAAGGAGGAGCGTCGGAGGATGATGTGATAGATGTAGCTGGGGTGCGAGGGGAGAACAGGTCCCCAGCGGCCCCGCGCCGGGACGGGGTCTGTGGGAACAGCAGCTTCGTGGGGGATTTACTTGGTACAGGGAAGAGCACGGAATTCTTTTTAGTCGGGGAGAAGCTCAAAGCAGAAGCAGAAGTAAAAGTAGAAGCAGAAGCAGAAGAAGGGAAAGGGACAGCAAAATCCTGCAGGGCACGTTTCGTGGGCGAACGGGAGGGAGAGGAGGGCACGGGGGGGAAGGAGATGGAGGAGATGTTCCCCTTGGGGGAAGCAGAGGCAAGTGTGCGCGTCAAGGCAGATATTTTAGCGGGCATGGCAAGCTCGGGCAGGTCTGCGAGCGGGATGGGCGGCGGGGGCGACGCGTCGGGGTGGAGCTACCAAAAAAAAAACAATTAGTTATGTGAGTGCTAGTAGAGAACCCAGAAACGCACGTCGATCCACGAGCGCAATTTCGCGAGGAACTCGGACCGGCGGGACTCGGCGGCGGCGGTCCAGCGCGCAACAGCGGCCATGCCGCCGCGCATGTCCTTGTCGATGTCCATCTCGACCTCGATGCCCACGCCGTACGCCGGTACGCGCTTCCGGTCGCGTTTGGAGTGGTGGGTGGTCGGGCTCAGGACCAGGCCCATGCCACCGCGCGTCCACTCGCCCCCCGCGGACGCTGGGGATGCGCCGGGCGAGGGCGGCGTGATGAGGAAGGGGTTGTCCTCGTCGTCGTCTGCGTGTGCACTTGCGGGTGTGGGTGTGGGTGTGGAGGCAGGCGACGACGCTGGAGGGGACGCGGCGTCCCACTCCCAGAGCCAGCAGAGCCTGCGGAGGTCGTCGGTGTCGAACTGGGTGGCGAGGCCGGAGTAGGTGGCGAGGGAGAGGTGGTTGAGGACGTTGCGGACGATGCCTGTGTCGGAGGTGGGGGAGACGGCGCAAGTTGCGAGGGCGTGGGAGAGGGCGTGCTGGAGGGCGGAGTGGATGCGGAAGAGGCGGGTGAGGTGCACGGGGAGCTCGCTCGGTGCGGTTGTCTGTGCACGGCGGCGGGATGAGGTGGCGGGGGGAGTGGGTGGCCTGTTATATATAGTCAGGACATGTCAGCGATCGATCGAAGGTTATTGACATACGCAAGTCGCAGCTTCTTGGGCGTGAATGTCGTTGTATCGTCTTCAGAGGGAGGACAGCGTTTCTTCTTGGGAGACACCTGAAGAGACGTGTAGATGTCCGACATTCGTTCACGCCTGTTGCAAAGGAACAAGTTGTTCAAGTTCATCCGTCACGCGTCACTACAACGCGCCATCCGTGATGCCGTGACCGCGTATCCGGAAACCGGCAATGTGTCTTTCACGTATTATCTTCACAGCAACATGTCCAAGCCTATCAACACCTGCGTACTCGGCGTCGGCCTTGCGGGCCTCACCTTCCACGTCCCCTTCATCCTCGCCCTCCCTGACCTCTTCACCCTCCACTCCGTCCTCGAGCGTAACCCCCAATCCCCTGGTGGAAAGGTCCACGATCGCTTCGGTGTCTCACCCAAAATCCACCGCACCATCTACCAAGTCACCGAGGACCCCGACGTCGAGCTTGTCATCGTCGGCACCCCCAACCCAACTCACTACAGCTTCGCCAAGGCTGCCCTCGAGGCGGGAAAGCATGGTCCGTAGATCCTTCTCGTCCACAGACGATCTGCGCTCAACCGCTGCTAGTTCTCGTCGACAAGCCCGTCACTGCGACTGTCGAGCAGGCCAAGGAACTCGGCGACCTCGCTCGTTCCAAAGGCCTCGTCTTGTATGGCTTTCAAAACCGTCGTTGGGATTCCGATTTCCTTGCCCTCAAAAGCCTTCTCGCCTTGCCTTCTACCGATCCCCAATCGCTAGGCACCCTTTTCGAGTTCGAGTCACAGTAAGACCGTTGCTAAAAAGTTACATTTTATTGCCACCGTCTCACGGCTATCTAGCTTTGATCGCTACAGGAAGACCCTCAAGGGTACCTGGAAGGATGAGCCTCTCCCTGCCGCTGGTCAGACGTACGACCTCGGATCTCATCTCATCGACCAAGCCTTGACGCTTTTCGGAAAGCCTGAGAGCATCACCGCGTTCATCCAGAACATCAGAGGAGTAGGCAGCCCAGAAGTCGACGATAGTGTGAGTTCCTTCCTAAAAATAGCGCTCGCTATTAATACTAACGTTTTTACAGTTTACCATCCATTTCCATTATCCACGGGGATCACCCCAACCCTACCCGTTCACTGCTATTCTGAGGGGCCATATTCTGTCCGCACGATCATCGCAGCTCCGATACCTCGTCCGCGGAACCCAGGGGACATACGTCAAGTACGGTGTTGATGTTCAGGAGGACCAACTCAAGGTGATTCCCAAACCAGCCGACATTCTGGAAGACGCCACCTACGGGAAGGAACCCAAGGCGCTCTGGGGAACAATCGAAAACATCGCGGAAGACGGTGTGACTGCCAAGAGTTCTACGTAAGTCGTGAAAAGAGTATAACGTTTTGTGCCATGACGGCTAAGCACTGTGCAGCTGGGAGTCCAAGGAACCGGGGCAGTACATCGAGCTGTTCAAAAACCTCGGAGCGACCATTCGTGGGACGGCAGAGCAGGCTGTGAAGTGGGAGCAGGCTACGGCAGTGATTGAGATGATTGAGCTGGCGCACAAGAGTGCAAAGGAGGGCGTCACAGTTCGCGTGTAATAGTAGATGGCTTATTTTGATGATGTCACATGACGATGATTTAGTTGGCTGCCAACGTGGAGGGTGTGTGTGTCAACGTCCATGTCGGTGGTTCCAGTGCGAGTAGAGTTGCCAGCCTATGGACACTCGTTTTCTGTAGAGGTGCCCTCGACTGCAACGGTAGCTGATGTAAAACAGGAGATCTCCATCGCCTGCCCAGGAAAGCCGCGGGTCACCGGCCAAAGAATCATATGGCGAGGCCGCTATCTCGTCGACCACGAGAAAGTCGAGGACCTCTGGAAGGTACGTAGTCTTCATGCTTAGTCTTTAGCTTTCTGACTTACTCCCTCTCTGTCTGCGCTCCACAGTCTCCCGATGATCCCCGCATCGTTCATCTCGCCGTCCACCCCTCCGCTTGGTCATCGTCCCCACTTGACATCCCCCCGCCCACTCACACCCCGAACCCCCGAACCCAGATGGACGTTCCTCAGGAACTCCCACCCCCGCCTGCACTACGACGTGTTCGCCACCCTGCGAATCCCGCGATAACACATGGACCACACCCTCTGGCGTTCATTCTGTCGAAACATCAGGCGGCACTTGCCGCACTGTCGGGTGAGACAAATTTGTCCGCCAGCCCTGTAGACGACGTCGTATCTCGCACGCTAGCCATCCATGTCGTTGAAGCCCAGGGCTGGGTTTGGCCACCGATTCTCGACGAAGAATTCCCTGCCGCCACAGAAGGAGGTTTGAAATACGAACATGTCGCCGTTGAGTCAGTGTCTTTCATAACATCTTCGTTTTCCGTGTACTGATCCATGCAATTTCAGCGACCAGAATTTCTTATCCCTCGTCACTCCTTCTGCACCTCCGACGCCCCGGCAACTCCATGCTTTCCGAGTCCTCTCGTTCACATTCACATTGCTTGCCATACCTATTACTCAAACCATCTCCACGCGCTCTGCCACCCCCCAATCAGTCGCCATACCACCCAACATCAACCTGCTTCTCCAACAGATGGGCTTGCCCCAGGTCCGTGTCGCACATAACCAAAACCCCAATCCGGTCCCTGGCCTCCGAGATCTGCCCTTACGACCACTGCTGGCGCCTATTCTGCTTCTTCTATTCCGCACGATACTGTTGCTCTACTTTGTCGCCCCAGCACGCAAGCCTATCTTTGGTCTCCTTATACTCGTATGGATGCTGTACGAGATCTGGCGACCCATTCGCAACGCACTCCTACGTAGTATTCGTGCCGCTGCCGCTGCAGAGAATCAGCAAAACCGTCCTGCTGCTGCGAATCAACAACCTCGCGCAGCAGCAGGCGCCGCCAATCCACAGCCCAACCCCGCTGCCGATGCCGAGGTCCCACAGCCTCCACAGAACCCTCCCGCGGGTGTCCAAGTCCCCATCTTGGATATGCAAGCGGGCGCGATCCTTGATGCCCTCGCTAACGTCAATATTCCCACAGAGGAACGTATCTTGAACGAGACACCTGGCGCTGACACCTCAGAACCTGGCCTATCGCACAAACTGGCGGTGTTTTTCAGCCTTCTAGTGACTACGGTGCATCCCGCGGTATGGAACACGAGGAGGGCCGCGCTCCGGCCGCGTGAGGGCAGAATCCGAACAGAAGCTAATATACGGGAAGCGCCTGTTGATACTGAGGGCGAAGGCAGTGAGAATAGGACACAGCTCCGCAACGAGTATCGCGAGCAACATAATCGCCGGCCCCGATGGATTCGTGATTATGTCGATCGTGTGGTTGCTGCTGAATGGGTGGACGACTCGGATTAGGGATTAGATGCATGTATGATGAGATACTTACTAGGACCAATATAGTAATGATGTACAACAAACGTTTACGGGGTGTATGATTTCGGCGAGAGACAGATGTGAATAGGCTCTTTGGCAGTAGGGGGGGATGCTCCTGCGCCTCTAGGGGTGTGATGCTTTGTTCTCGATGAAACGACCTTTGAGATCGACACAGAGCAAAAAGGGTAACAATGGGCGGGGGGCACGTGGGCTGGATTTATACTTCAGCTAAACGAACAAATGGGCTTTTTTCAATTCTTCCTTACCAACCGCCAATGTCGACGTTCGACAGCCTCGTTAGGGATCTTACGCGCGACGTTCACCGCGTCCAGCCCAAGGATGCCCTCCAGTTCTGTGCCAACTGGTTTCAGTCTCGTCTTGAGGAGCAGCGGGCGCGTACGCGCGATGTCCTAGCCAACGCCAAGCAACGTCGCTCCTTTGCAGTCGATCTCCCTAGCAGCATCTATGTAGACACTCCGCTCATTACGACCGACTCATCCTCCTCCTCGGGGCATTTGTTTCCTCCGCCAACCAGCAGCCAGCGCTCTTCCATACGACAGAGCATCGCCGAGAGCCCCTTTGGGATGTTGAACGTCCCAGGGAACGCACTGCTATCTACTGACGAAAACGCCGCTCCTTTCAACTACGATCGTGAGGAGCTCCCGCCAACATCGCCTCTGAGCACCGCGAACCCCAACCCCTTCGCCAACTTCGACCCAGCCACTCCTACCGCCCAAAACCCTGGCGACTATCTCCACCCCCCTACGTCCGCCATCTTCGCGCGCCGTACCTCCGTCTCCGCCGAGTCCATTGCAGTGGACAGCGGCCCCGACGAGCCGCTCCCCGTGTATCCCAAAACGATCGACCAGACACGCCGCATCAAGGCGTCCATCGCGAACAACTTTATCTTCCGCGATCTCGACGAGGAGCAGGAGACAGGCGTGCTCAATGCCATGCGTGAAATTAAGGTTCCGCGGAACCAGGTTGTCATAAGGCAGGGCGACGCGGGGGAGTACTTCTACGTTGTCGAGGCCGGACAGCTGAATTGCTACATCCGCCCGGAGCCCCTGCCCCCGTCGTGGCTCACGGAGAGCCCGATGAACCTCAACCCCGAGGACATGTTCGTTCAGCCGGGGTATCATCCAGAGTTTGGACGCAAGGTCGCGGAATGCACGACGGGGCAGTCGTTTGGAGAGCTTGCGCTGATGTATGGACATCCACGTGCCGCCACGGTGTTGTCAATAGAGCCGTCGACGCTCTGGTCGTTGGATCGCATCACGTTCCGCACGATCATCCTCAAGGCTGCTCATCGTCGTCGGACGATGTATGAGCACTTCCTGTCCACGGTGACATTGTTGGCGTCTCTTGAAGGAGCGGAGAGGAGCAAAATTGCGGATGCTCTGGTGAGCAAGATCTACCAGGATGGCCAGTCGGTGGTACGCCAGGGAGAGATGGGCGAAACCTTTTTCTTCGTCGAGGAGGGAGAGGCGGTGGTCACCAAGTTGCAGCAGGACGACCAGGGTCATGTTCAAGATGTTACTGTTGGCCACCTTGTCAAGGGAGATTACTTTGGCGGTCAGTATTTATTTCGTATGCGATGGGATCTTTTTCACTGATGCGCTACACTCAGAACTGTCGCTCCTTCGTCTCGCACCTCGCGCTGCCACTGTCAGTGCCATAAAGCGACCTCCCGGCAGCACAAAACCACGTCTAAAGGTCGCTGCTCTTGACGCTCCCGCTTTCACTCGCCTCCTAGGTCCGCTTCGTGAAATCATGGAGCGCAAGGCTGGGGAAAGTTATTGAGGTTCAGTGCTAATATTTTTTCTTGAACTTAATCGTGTATATAGTTATCTTTTGGGGAATACCTTGTATGTAACAGATATCCTTGTTAGCTGTGTATGTATTTGCATCTATATGCACATTTAATTTCCTCTCTTCTGGCTTAAGATTGGCGGTTGCCGAAATATCTGAAGCGTGTTCTTCACTACTATACAAGCCTATTTGTGATCATTAAGCCTCCACCGCCATCGGCACCACACCTGTGTCTATTACTCGCTTTTTCGCGTCACCGAGCACTTCATGGCCTTCCCAGAACTTCGGTAGCTCGTTGCCAGGGACGAAAAGCCTTTCCACTTTGTCCTCTGTGATAACGCACATGCGAATGACACCACCTGAAGAACCATCACGCGACATCGCAAGTGCCAGTGCTAGAAACTCGTTGGTAAGGCGATACAAGACCAAAGAGAAGAGGGAGAACGCACTGTTCCTGACAAAGTTAACGGTCTCATCACGCCCCCAGCCCTCCCGGTATGTAGCATCACAGTAACCGTACACATATGTTGAGCCAGAACCTAGATTTAGGTTAGAAAGTGTTCAAAGATCTTCAGGGGATGAACTTACCTCCAATCGCCCATGGTTGACGGAAAAGCCCTCCACCAAGCGGGATGTTATATACGCTGGGCCCAACCTCTTTGTCCCAGCCTGCGACGATGATACCTGCACTCAAAGCGTCCTTGTTCTCATAACACACTTTCTGGAAGAGGGACGCAGCGTGAAGAACGGAGGGCGCTTCGCCTGCGGTCTGGCTGTATGGCATAGATCAGCAGGAGATCTTGGATTTGGCAGCGGAAAGCGACAGACCTGTACATCTGTAGGCCCTGGTGCACGACGTCTGCAACAGCCTGGGTATCGGCTGCAGAACCTGAACGACAACAGTAGATACGATCATGGACGTGTGTGAGTTTGTCGGTGACACGATTAGCCTGTGGAACGCGCAATGAGAGGCGAGACCCACTGAAAGAGAGGATAAAAGACACACGATATAGCTTCCGGTGGTTGTGCGACTGTCTGCGCCAATGACGACGCCGCCTTCGAATTGGACGGCCATAATTGAGGTCTGCGATCAAGTTCAGTTACGAACGGCGTGGTGAATAGATATACATACACCGAGGTTGACCTCGCCGGTCTTGAGCCTAGTCCAATCGATGTGGTCCATAGTGGTGAAGTGGAAAGAAAGTGTGGCCGGATTTGGACTGAGCTGACGCGTCTTTGCGGACCACGCGTCGCCACTCTCTCTCATCATCTTTCCCCATGGCTGCCAATCAGCTCAAGTCCCTCTACGTTGACCTCCAGCGCTCTTTCTCAGCGACTCCCTCCGACCTCAAACGCTGTGGGGTGCTGCTCAACCAGCTCAAGGTACCCTCCAAGCCTTCGAGCAATTGAAACAAAATTACTGACGGAATCAAGCTTGGCCTCATTCAAGCAGGACTCCTGCTACCCGTGGGCGAACTGAACCTCAATGACCTTGTTGTAGCTCGTGCGACACCCTTATGATTGGCCACGAATAGATTCTAAAATCATTTCCCAGGTGACATCCTCGAAATCGGCGCGTTCTGGAGTATCCGGGCGCAGGACGTCCCTTCCTTCGACCGCTATTTCTCTCAACTACAAACCTTCTACACAGACTACAGGTGCGTACACGAATTTCACCTAGAGCTACAACTCACTTTTTCACAGCTCTGTCCTCCCGCCCTCCCCACGCGAGTACCCCATCCGTGGACTCAACCTCATCCGTCTCCTTACTCAGAACCGCATTGCGGACTTCCACACAACGCTCGAAAGCCTTCCGCTGCCTGCAGATGAGATCGCAGATAATCCCTACCTCGCGCACCCCGTCTCCCTCGAGCGTTGGCTCATGGAAGGCTCATACAGCAAGGTGTGGAATGCACGCGCGGAGGCGCCGGCGGAAGAATACAAATACTTTGTCGATAGCTTGATGGGCACGATCCGGTATGTTCTTTCTATGTGAGATAATTTTTTTTTTTCAATTGACGAGGTCTGGTTGCGGCGTAGGAATGAGATTGCGAGCTGCGAAGAGGCAGCGTATGAAAGCTTGCCCCTCAAGGACGCTGCGACCCTTCTGTTCTTTACGACACAGTCAGAGCTGTTGACATTCGCACAACAGGTAAGTTCACGATTATTATTGCCCTCGTCGAGATCCAGTTATTGAAAGGTCTTGTTTAGCGAGGATGGCAAGTCGACCTCACATCGGGCACAATCACATTTGCACGAAAAGGGGAGGAACAGATGGAGATACCAAAGCAAAAGCTCATTGCTGCCAACTTGGCGTACGCACGAGAACTTGAACAGATCGTGTAATGTAATCATAGATGTAGTCAATCTTTGCTGTTAATGCTTGGGTGGTTTTGTTTTGATTCTGTATATTACAAGTTCCGAAAGGAAAGACAGGAAAAGCAATGCGGAAATATCTATTCAAAAGTCTCCAGCGCTGCCTTGGCTGCTGCCTCTGCCTCTGCTTGGAGGTCCTTCGGTACAGGAAGGTGGACGCCATTTGTCTCATCTCCGATCCAGGAGATCTCGAGTTCAAATTCCTTCTCCTTCGCATCGTCGTGTACGAGGTAGATGCTAGAATCATGAAACATGTTGAGGACTATTAATGAGATGCGCACTGGCAAACGTACATTCTTGCAGCCTCCATCACAGCTTCCCGTGTTGATAGTTCCGACAACTTGAGCTTCTCAAGCTCAGTTTTGGCGAGCTGGCGTCCTTTGCCAACGGCAGCGCCGTTGTATCCCTAAAATGACGATCAGACGCAAAATTAGGAAGAGAAACAGATGGAGCGTACGAAGAAGACACCACTGGGTTCAACAACATAGAGTTGGGGGCCATCCTTATCGATAGCACCGAGGATGGTGCTGATACCAAATGGTCGGACGGACGAGTAAAGGGTATAGGCTTGTACGTAGAGACCTAAACGATCAGCAATGGCCTACGAGTGTGAATGAGCGGAGGTGTGTTAGAGATCGCAATGAACATACCTTTAGTGGCGCAGGTTGACGATAATTATCGCGGTAACTGCTTGCTTCATCCCGCGCTCGGTTAGATATATGGCGTCCGTCAGCAAGGAGGCCTGCCGTTGCCTGGTCATTTTAAATCAGAAAGTTGTCCATTTGAAGTAAGCGAATTATGCTCACGAGCCCTATGTGCCTGTCTATTGTCTGGATTCTTCGGTTTGCACCTGGGACAAGGAGTTTCGAATGTACAAGCTTCTCCACGGCGAGAACGACACCATCTTTTACCCGGAGGCCAATGGCCGTACTGTTATAAATATTTCTTAGAATGTATATATGGTTCAGAAGGAAAAAGCATACCCAGAGTTCTCGACGGCCTTGTTAGCATATTCGACCTTCATACGAATCAATATTTGAAAGAGTATGCGATCTGAGTAGACGATTCACCTGGAAGATACGACCGTCAGGAGAGTATGTACTTGCGGAGAGATCGTATCCTGTTCCGATGGAAGTCATGGCGTCGTTGTAGTGGTGAAGAGCGTCAAGGGGGACGCGCAAGCACCAGAAACGCGTCAGTTGAGCGTGGGAACCTTTCCTGATCAGTCGCGTCTTTCCAGATTTGACCTTTCACTTGAGTCTTGCAACTCCAACTGCGATGGACCAAGACTGGTCCAAATTGCTCGCTGGCCATCCTATATTCTCGCTACCAAAATCATTCAGTGGACCCTCGGCTCACCCAATATCCTCGCTCGAGCTTTCTTCAAACACTCTGCCTAGCTTCACTAGTATTGACCCCAATGTTGATGCACTTACACCCTCAGGTCGCCGCCAGGTTATCGTATTGAAGGATGCCGACCTTATAGTTGCTTCGGGACACGAAGTGCGAATTACCTCTCTCAGCGATGCCAAGCTGAGTCAAAGTACAAGGCAAACCTACAAGGTGTGTTCAATTTCTTGTTGCAATGGATATTTGACGCTGAAATGTGTGTAGACACTGCACACACCGAACGCCCTATTTGAGATACACCAAATTTCGTTGAGCCCAAGTGGAAAACTGCTTGCAATTGCTGGAGCATTCCAGGTCGCTGTGATTGTCCTACCACGAGCAGGATTCTCCAGGCTTGTCCCAGAAACCATAGATTGCAAGTACGTTTTATGTATCGTTGCACTGCAACTGTGTAATTTACCTTCACTGTTGACAGGTCGGTACAAGTCGGGCAATTCTATCATGCCTCCAATACAGCAGCGCCTATCGCCAAAATCGAATGGCATCCCTGGGGCGAAGCAGGTTCCACACTCATGGTAATGACAACTGATGGTAAATTGAGGTGATGTCCTAATATACCGTTACCATCCGACTCGTTCTCATGCACTGTGCAGAGAATATGATATCTCTGTTGACACAGATGAACCACAGCAAATACTTAGCTTTATCCCAGAACGGAGGGCAAATTCGATTCTCGCCACGGACAACTCGGAGCGAGAGGTTGCATCGTTCACGTTAGGAAAGGGCAGCGCAGACTGGGGTCCTTTGACTATTTATGCCGTGACAAAGTCTGGGGATGTATATTCGATATGCCCCTACATGCCTCAAAACGCGTAAGATCTTGCCCCCTCGTTGACGCCTTGTTTTGAGCCGACACTCCTATTATAGCTCTATCCCGACATCATATGTTCACTCGCTCGAGTGTTTCATTTCCGCCAAGCAAGAATTTCTTGCCCAAGGCACCTCTGCAGAGGCTAAAGACCTTTCAACACTCTACGACTATCAACACAAATATGTCACGGCCCTAATAAAACAACTTCCTCCTGGCACCGTCTTCCCATCTGTCTCACGTTCTGTCCTTATTCATCCTCCCACTACCATCAAGTCACCTGCAGCACGGCAGGGCCCCTTCCTTCTTCAACCATCGCCCAGAATACTGGAGGGCAGTGATGGAGGAGATGCGACAGACATTGTATATCTGTCTTTCGATACAGACGACGATGAGGAAGGTGGTGACGGAAGCGAAACAGAGCACCTGGGTGTCGTTGTCATTGCATTTCAAGACGGGAAAGTTGATGTCTGCCTCGACGTAGAAAAAGTTGAGGCCCGATGGGAGACCAAGGTCATTTTCGCGATCCAGATCTATGTCATCGGTCAGCTCATGGAGGCGAACACTAGGTGCCAAATCGCGGCCTCCCAATGCTGGCAGTTTATGAAACCATCGACTTGGGGCTGATCTCGACTCTGAACAAAATAACTGTTGTACCAGGACAAGCCCCGGTTCTCGAGCTCCTACAAGCCAACCATCCGGTCTTTCTTCTAGACCCCATACACACTGAATCATTTTATGTCTATCATGCATTTGGTGTCCATGGACTCAACATCGGACCTGTATTGCAAGACCTTGCGGCAGCCCTCCGCGCAGATGATGATTCCGCTGGAACAACGCTGGACAAAGCTCTACATAAATCCGCGGGGACCACAGTTCAGCCAATATTGACCACATTCTCTATCGAGCGAAAGTTTGTATCATTTTTAGGATCCGCCAATCGTTTGGTAACTGACCATCTACCTTTTTTCTACTTCGACAGGTGCTCGAATCCTGTCATCGCTGTAACAATTCCCAACGATGTCTATCTGACGTACAGCATCTTCATCCTCACTTCCGCCATGCGAATAACATCCCTTCCCCTCAACCTCCGAGCTGAAACTCCCCATACCCCAAGTAGCCATACTCCTTCCTCAGACAAGGACAGCGAAAGGTTTAACCAGAAGAGCTACTGGTTAACGCCGCTTGAGGGCCCTCCATCTTACATCTCGTTCCTTCAGAAAAATCCATACACCCTTTCCCCAGCACTTGATCGCTCGTCTGGCCTGCCCAAGCTCCCACAGCTCTCTCTTCCCAAGGCAGCCGAAGGCAACGGTGGCTTCATCCTAACACCGGATACTCTTCGGTACCTTGGTGACGTTGCTCGCGAACTTACGAACCAATCCACTGCCGTCAAACTGGCTGTGAAGCAAGCTGACGAGCGCGTGAAACTGCAGCAGCATGAACTTGCTCGCATGGGGCAAAAAGTCTCACAAATGAACGCCGTGATTGAGAACCTCAAAGGCCCAAGAAAAGCGGCAACCGAGGCTAGGCTCAAGAAAGTACAGGCCGAGCAGAAATCTCTTCTGGGACGATTGGATAGAGTCTTGCAAGGCATGATGGAGCGTGCCTCTCCGGGCATCAGCGAAAATGAAACGAAGTGGTTCGAAGAACTCAGACGCATGAAAGGAGAGATTACGGGCTTCGGACGGTATGATGACGAGTCGCTGGTATCTCGGACCCGTTTGGTATGTTGTTCGTTTGTTGATTTTTATGTGTCTGACTTCAATTGTAATTACAGCTTGAGCAAGAGTATGCACGCCTAACACCTTCTCTAAAGGAGCTCTTCGAAAAAGAAAAACGCAGGAACGAGAGAGTTGCAAAGAGCAAACAAGGGCTCGGCGTCTCGCAAGCATTTGAATTTGGGGAGCGTTCAAATTCGGAGTGAGTTCGCTCTTCGACAGTCGAACTTTAGTATTGAAATCGCTAATCTGTACTTGCCTAGGCGGGTTCGGATATCCGAAGTGGAAAAACAAGTTCTGGATCTTGCATCCAAGCTGGATATTGCAGTAGGGCAACCGCCTTGGACGGAATAGTTTCATGTTCTTGCTGCTAGTAATATTTTCGTTTCTCGTTCTTGAGTCGAATCGTTTTATATGCAATACTATAATCTTTGGATGCTCATCAAGTATCGTATCATTCATGGGCAGCTTTAGCGAAACATGTCGCTAATCATACAGTTGGTGCCTTGGCGTCATTTAAAGTTCGTGAGGCCCTAATATATCCTAAATATCTGGCCGTAGAGGCATTACGCGTCACATCCTTCTCAATCAGTAGAAATACCGGACTGACGATGAAGATCAGTAAATAATCGCAAAGCATTCAAAGAGATACGACATACAATCAGGGTTTTCTTTGTCTGTAAGGTCGTCGAACGCTTGCTTGTGAGCAATGGCAATATCCTAAATTATCGTCGGTAAAATTTCTTTTGATCATGATCACAAGGAGACACACGTTCTCGCCAGAAACCGACAAAGATTGAGCTCGTCGTTTCAAAATGTTCAGGCGCATGAGACGGATGCGGAGGAAGACGATGGTCACAAGCTGAATACCATAAACGATGATGTGTGCAACGAATGCCTTGACATATCGGGGGGCATCGTTTGCTCGAAACACTGTTTCGATTTGGTGAGTGTCATATTATAGTCAAAAACATTCATAGAGACCTTGAGGACCGATCGCATTCCCTACAGCCCATGCACTATATCCGTTGTGTCAGCAAAAAGTTCGTTTAACTCAGACACAAGCTTGGCAACTCACATGAACACAAGCGACGAGGCAATGACCTGCTTCGTACGCTTTGAAATAATGTTGCTTAGCCAGGAACAAGTCGCCTCAAGCAAACAGGAAAACACGTACACCTCCCACATTATTGCTCATGACCGCAAGATTCAACACGGCGACAGCCCCAAAGCCCTGCGTACAGCTAATGATTCCGTAAGTCAGGAACTCTTCTTTTGAATTTGCAATTAAATCGGTGTGCGTACTAGAATGCTATCAACAGCCCAACCTTGGTTTTCGCTGATGTCTGGACGCCTGCCTGCATGTGAGTTCAAGAATAGAAGAGAGACTGATCATGTCGACTCACAAAGGAAGACGATAGTTCCAGCAATATTGGGCAATGTATAGATCTAGAGTAATAAGTCAAGTTCGTCTCTACAGGGAGGGTTTCTTTTAGGGCTTACAAACGCGAGGAGAAGTTTCTGATTATACTTCTTCGATAGCCATGTGGCGCTGAACAAGAACGACATGATAACGACACCTAACGTTCTTGCGTCAGAAGGTCCGAGTTCAAGAATTTTACGATGCCTCACCCTGGGCAATGGCAAGCAAGTAGGTCTGCAATTGTGTGAACCCCTGAAGGCCAATTGTCAGAGGACCATAACAAGGCAATCAGAGTTCCTTACGAATGCTGTCAAGATGATGTTTGAAAAAGCGCCTAGCCCACCAGTAGGAAGAGCGTTCGTAAAAGAAATCAGCACAATAGCCCAGACGGTTGGATCAAGGAACGCCTCGACTGTTGGTTTATGTGATTTAGACCAACTGGAGTGTATCGAAGTAAAGAAGACTGACTAGCTTGATATTTCTGGTTAACAACGATTCAGTAACATAAACTGAGTGGATGTGTCCAAATGGCTTACCTTGAATTCACGGTTTTGAATACCAGTCTCATTTTTACGAACTCGCTCTGCGATGAGGAGCTTGTCTTCCTCTGACCAGCATTTGGCGTGGATTGGGCTGTCAGGTAACCACCAAAGGACAAAGATACCCCATACAAAGGTGACACAGCCAAGAAGCTGTAGACAAGGTATGCAGCCTGAGCCCCTATTCCATATGCGAGGGCAGTAATGGACTTACAGTGAACAGAATTTGCCAGTTTTTGAGCTTTGCGTGCTCTATCTGTGCAATTCCGTATGCAATCAAACCGCCAACACACTGCTGAAATCCATTCATCGAATAGAATGCACCTATCACGAGCGCCTGTTCCTCGCGAGTATACCACATTGTGGACCTGTAGGATAGGGAATGCGGTCAGCGTCGCCCCTTGGCTGTTAAAAAGCCGCATACAAGAAGACGAAGGCTGGTTGACAGACACATTCGAAAACACCGAGCAACGTTCTAACAACCACTAGTCCCGCAAAGTTTGTGCAGGCAGCTGTACCAGCAAGAACGGCACCCCATGCCATTATGCTTCAACACTGTGTAAGTGATCACACAACGGAAGGTATTTTGCGCCGTCGACGCACTTGAGTCCGAGGTATTTCCCAATAGGAAGGCGTTGGATAAGACGGTTAGTAGGAAACTCCCAAATTAATCTGTGGTAAATGCGCGTCAGGTTTCGTTCTGCGTGCGAGTCTTAGTAAAGACACCCTTACATCGCAATATAGACTGAAGACAGAAGTTAGACTTTGGACGAGGACGACGATTAGGTAGACGCACCACAAGTCGTCAACCATGCGTATTGCTGACCCACAAGACGTGTATCCTCTCGAATTCCCATGATGGATGCGAAGTTGATTGTTCTAAGAACTGGAATGAACACGGTGAAAGGGGTTCAATAACTCATAACACTGACCCCTTGTCAAGCGTCTGAGCGACTGGGTTAAACAAGTGAGTTTCCGTAATACGGTCGATAATCCTGACAAGGCTTACAGTATGTGACAACCATGACCACCTTGGAAAAAGAAACGAGGACAGTAAGTGTCGGAAATTTTAAGTGTCTAAACCACATACCAAGATACGTTTATGAACCATCCAGCGTAGACGGACATTAGTAGCATCGTCGATCACGGCAGTCTTGGTAGATGCTTGCGCGAAGAACTCTGCAACTTCCGCGTCAATTCCTGCTGGTGGCGCTGAGAACGAGATCAGCGACAGGATACCGCTGTATTAAAAGATCCTCCTACCATTCGTGGAACCACTTCCCACCGAATACAGCTCCTTCGCGTCTTCGACATGGTCAACTATAGGTTTTTGGCTGTCAGACATGGTGAATGTCAGAAGTGCCCTTCAAACTGGTCAGGAGACCTTGGGTTATAAGGAAAAGAAGCACATAGACAGCTTCCGTTATTTTGCAGGGTCAAGGCGGTCTTGTGATAACTAGTGAACATACTATGTGAGGAGGCGGGGAAGGCGGGGCAATCACTGCAACTTGATGGAGATATTGCACGCGTAACGTCGCACAAATTCAACTTCTAATCATTTCAACATGGTCCAATGACAAAGGAATCGAGCATGGTTAACGGGCCGCGGGCCGTTGCGGATGATAAGTTGTGATCATTGGTGGCCATGGTCAGAAAAGCCTATGTAAAAAATACGATACAACTTACTACTTATACATTCCAACGGCGACTTCCCCTTCGCGATTGCATTTATCATGTCATCAAGAAACATCAACCCCCGAAAAGTCGCTCTTTTGGCTCATATATCGAACCTAATCGATTGCTTGGTCAACATCAAGGATGAGGCGGGTGAATTCTTAATGCCATTGGAGGATGGCCGAGTGATTGATACAAAGGGTTGGGAGGATTGGGAGGTGCGGATGGCCATAAATTCAAATCTTCGACATACGACTGAAAATTTTATTTAGTGGACTCATGGAATCGGTAATGATTCGTTACCTGGCTATGGATCTCTCACTCAGCATATTTAGGACTTTATGGTCTTCTCAAGTTCCACGAAATAACGGGCGACGAGAGCTCATTGAAGATAGCGTTATCGTGGTTTAAGGACCGTTTTGAAATTGGGACCACAAAAGTGAGCACGTCACTATCAATGGCATCTATGTGGCGTAGCCTGATTCTAGTCAAGAACGTAAATACGATGTCTCCATTGCTGACGGCAGCCTACCTTCACGAAGCGAAATTCGCGGATTACCGGGTGCATCTCGATTCCTGGGCAGAGTGGGTCATGTACGACATGCCGAGGACGGAAGAAGGAGGACTTCAACATATCACTTACCTGGTCGACAACCATCAGCAGCTATGGGATGACACTTTGATGATGTCGGTGCTGCCCCTCGCAAAGATAGGACTGGTTCTTGGCCGAGATGAATACATAGAAGAGGCCAAACGACAGTTCTTACTTCAGTGAGTTAGCACGAATGCGTCATCGATCGATTCCAACTGATTCACCAATAACAGTATCAAGTATTTGGCCGACCAACAAACAGGCCTTTGGTTCCATGGTGGGGTCCTGGTCTAACAATTTATTAACAAGGCTGAACAAAGATAGGTTGGACCTTCGACGGACGTCATCACTTTGGCAAAGCACGATGGGGACGAGGCAATTGCTGGATTACTGTCGCAATACCCGACTTCATCGAGATGCTCAACTTGCCCGCCACAGATGGCGTACGCATGTTTTTGGTTTCAGCACTAGTTGCACAGATAAACGCACTAGTTTCGCTCCAGGACCAAAAGACCGGCCTATGGCACACCATTTTAGATGATTCGACCTCCTATCTTGAAGCTTCGGCGAGCGCAGGTTTTGCTTATGGGATACTGAAGGCTCTGCGCCTCAGACTGATCCCAAAAGAAGACCGGTATAGCAAAGCAGCCAGCCGGGCAATCCAGGGGGTGCTGGATAATATCTCTGAAAAGGGCGAGTTGAAGCAAGTATCGTTTGGTACCCCCGTGTTCGATAGCATGGAAGACTACAAGAAGATCCCCCTGACGAGTATGCCGTATGGACAGAGTTTGGCATTGTTGGCGTGCACCGAGTACCTTAGGACTTTCCTATAGGGAATTCATGGAGGCGTAGATATAGATACTATATGTAGACATCAAGCACATGGATGTAACGACTGGTTCCGAATCTTGGCACAGACATGAAAGGTTTCCTTATAAACAGGAGTGAAAAAGTCCTTGAAGATTGTAAAATCTCTGAGTTTTACAGTCAGAATGAGGTCCAAGTAGAGGAACTGGAATCTACCCAGTGTCGCATAATTCCATGTCAAGCTTGCGAAATATATTTCCAAAGATGAGATACAATTCGCACCAAGCGAGACTACGAAAAGAATTAACTGTCGGAAAGTATCAAATGTCATTATCAACTTACTTGACGCCCATGCACATCCTCGGCCCTTTGGAGAAGGGAAGCAAATATTGGTCTAGCTCCTTTGAATTGGGTTTCATCCAACGGTCCGGTAAAAATTGCTGGGGTTTTTCATATAGCCTTGAATCGGTATTAAGGCATACAATACTGGTGCCCACTATGACCTACAAAAATGAGAAGACGAGGAAGCAGATAGCACAGAAGGCATTTACTCCAGGAGGCACGGCGTGGCCAGAAATCATCGTCTTCATGGGCCCAACGATGCGAGGCAACGGAGTGACGATTCCATGAGACAATCGAAGAGACTCTTTTATGACTGCTGTCTGAGAAGCAATATTAAGCACCACTGTTCTTAGGCTGAGAAAAGCACAATTACCAAGTAGGGGAGTTTTTCGAGAACCGAATACTCGACGGGAGCGTCGCTGTCCGGCCATGCATGGGACAATTCCTCAAAAAGTCTGGCGTGGACCTGGGGGTCACTTAGGACATGATAGGTTCCGACTGCACATGCATTTCCTGGACTTTCCGTTCCAGCCTGAAGTAATGAGAACATCTCTTCAACCAGACTACGGCGAGATCGTTTAAGTTCTTGCTTCGAGGTGTGTAGCAGATGACCGTATATCGTGAGGCCATCATCCAACGCCTCTACGAAATTGTTATCAACCAGCATGCGATCGACATCTTCGGAAATCATCTTGGACAACCTCGTGAACGCCAGGATAGATGACGAGGGTAATCGTCGAGTGAGCCATGAAGGCAAATGATGAAAGAGAGTGGTGAGACCGGGACAAAATTTCATTAACCAAATCGATGGAATGGCTTCACGGGTTGCAACAATGAAAGGGTCGTGAAAGTCAGGTGCATTAAGAGAGCTTTCACTGGAAGGGAAGCAATGCGAGGCAATAATATCCATGGTTGCACATCGGAAAGCTAGCATCATATCCGCAGGTTTCTCTTGGTGATTTGTCGCGAGCCTCGAAATGAGTCTCTCAACCTCAATACAAAACAAAGTCAGACGTTTTTATAGAATCTATCAGGAAGTGGGCGGTACCTTGTCCTGAATATTGTGTTCAATGTTTAGGATGGCTCGTCTAGAAAACAGAGGCGCTAACATGTTTCTGCGCAGCTTAGAATCTTGCGGCTGGATGGCTCCAAAGGCAGACTCATCAGCTCCAAATGAATGATAGAAGGCTCGGTCCTTAGTAAAGTGTGAGCCGGTAGCATATATTGCGGAATGTGCAGCATATTCATTGAAATGAAGCTACAAGAGAGAGTGAGGGTTTCATTCGTCGCACAGCAAGAGTCGAATTCACCTCGTTCGGTGCAATCCTAACAACGTTACCTGAAAGAAATGTTGATCAAGGTTATGGAAAATACGGCGCCTTCTACTGACCATATACCGCGTGTAACTGGATCAGATGTTGTAGCAATTCCCCCCCTCGAAAAACCTCATAATAAATTTTGTAGAGCGGCGTGATGGCAGCCAGTCGAGGACCAGGAAAATCTCGAAGTCGATGGAAAAAGAGTCGATAGACGATGGTCACGATGACAAGGAACATTACGAAGATAATAGCCGCCGTAGAGAGCCACAAGGCAATTAAGGTCATTGTGTGCTTTTTTTCTCGCCTTTCCATCCTCGCAAAGTCATAAATAGGCCGGTAGAATCGCTTCTCAAGGCCCACCACGATACAGAAGTAGGATCATGTTTATCGGGCGAAAGGCAATCTAGACCTTGTTGACAGGTCGTGTTGCGCAAAACTGGCATACAAAGCACCTCGATAAGGCACCCGCACCAGTAAGAGGAGATCGGGGATAAGCTGTCTTGTCATGTGTAGAGCGTTTCGTGGTGTTCCGGGCCCTCTAGGGCTCCTTTGTGGAAGCGTGTCCATGGCATATGGCCGAGAAGAAATCAGATTTGACAGGACCGCGATGAACACTCGCGGACGTAAGTCTGGGTGGCGTATGTAGAGGAACAGACTAACCAAGATATTCTTGCTGTGCGGCGTTCGCCGAAATGGGCGATATGTAGAAAAAATATCAGGAGCAGAGAATGCCGACTGCTGTTGCCCTGTGCTTGGGACAAAATGAGAAAATCGCGATACGCTCCTGATACTAGTATACCGGCCACGAGTCAGAAAGAAGTGAGAGAGGGCGGCAAGTTCCTGAAGGTTACACAATGTGAGAGAACGAAGCCCGAATATCCTAAGGCCGGATCGGGGAGCTTAATATTTGGCCACGGAGACCGTGCAAGAAGTCTGTGTCGTCAATGCCCAATGCCCAGCAGCAATCCGAAGAAGGGCTGGGCAGTTCTTTCGTAAAATTATTTGCAGCAAACGATCAACTCCGAGGTCAGGGTGATTTTGAGCTTGGGATTGCCTTTGTAATTGGTGAAGCTACGGACATTGCATTGGCCAACCAAGCAAGGAGCAATCCAAAGAGGGTCGATGGATGGATGGATGATCATGACTCTGTGCTGATATGCCTGGATGACAGAACGAAGACTGAATACGTCGGTACGGAACACCATCAGGAACGGAGAAGACAAGGAAGAATCTTAGAGAAGGTCCATCACAGGTAAACGCTGGGCTGGGCAGGAAACCGAAGGCCCGGCTAGGCTGTGAAAATTGAATGTCAAGCGTCTGAATGGGTGGGTCATCAAGGTCTCCCACAACTTTTTTTCGCCCTAGCTGATACCGGCCAGTACTAGTCATTGTTTTCCACAACGTTTCAAAGGAGTAGGCGTAGAAAGGGGATATAAGACCCTTTACACAGCGGCATTTCTTGTCAAGGATTAAGGCCTCACTCACCCTAGCCTGCTCTTAAATGGTCTCGGAAGTTCCAGAAAAATGGACACAGACAGTGGTATAAGATAGTGTACCGTCTTGATGCTCGAACATGGTGAGAGGATATATTAAACATCTCGAGCTGTAGCAAACATTTCAACCCCTCTGGTTCTCTGTGAACATTACAAGCTCAGGATTAGTTGACGAATGTGGGTAAACGACTTACTCAGTCCCATTTTTAGCCACTTAGGTATTTTTTTCCCTCCACCGCTTGGTATCACGTTGGATGAAGGCTTTGGCGACGATGCTTGACTCGACGTTGGGGAGTTATCGAATGTTGGGGGAGATGGGAGGTCAACAGCTTGAGCAAGAATATTTGTTTGCAGTGGAGCGGGAACGTCAGAACCTAACGACACGATCAGCTAAACGGGGGTCTGGTGTATACCCTGACTAACCGTTCAAAGACTCGTCCACAAATCTCAACAACAGAACAGAAGATGGTGCCAACTGCAGCTGCGCCAAGCTGAGATCTCGAACTTGCGGGTCCGAAACTTTCAAGTCGCGTTTCGGGGGCGATTGGTCTGGAAGACGAGAACGATTAGGTTGTAGCTCATTTACACAATAACCGGCGTACACAGGATGAACTTGATTGGCTTCACATCATCTCTCAAAGCGTTACGAACGAAAGCATAAACGGAACGGATCTTGTCTGTCGAAGGGAAGGTGTGCTCTAACTGAGTGCGATCTGTGAACTTCACGCGTATCGTGGTCTGTCACAAAAATTTCTGTATGTATAGAGAACCCTGATTCACTGATCACTCACGTTCGGCCATCTGTCCCGCTTTCCCTGTTCTCGTGCTTCCCGTACAGATCGTAATTCTAGTGGAGCATCCACAAGCGCCTGTGTGCGAGAAGCCAACGTAGCCTGCGCAGCCTTAAGATCCGCAGCTGTAGGGTTGAAGTATTCATCAGGGAGTAATGCTGCTCAACGATATCCTTAAAATCGGATATCAAATTCGATGGTAAGTGAAAACACTTACGAGGGGGAGCTGAAGATGCGGAGGACGGCTTATAGACTTTGAACGTCAGCTGATCACCGGCATCGCCACTTGACTCAAGATTTGTGGGTCTTGAAGCATCATGAGATGCGACAGGGATGCTTTGAAATTCTACTAGGGGAGCTGCGCTTGTCGTCATTCCAATCTCGAGTATGGTGGTGGTCAAGTACAATGATTGTGAACTTAGGTAATACATCAGACGGAACCAAAAGTTCGCCCTCACATCCAATACAGTATCGAATGCCAACTAATATACAGATCTATGGCAAAGTTGTTAGCAAATGCAGAAGGCACGGGTAGCAGATCAGAGAGAAAAAGTAGTTGTCTCATACCATTCACTCCAGGACCACTGGCGGGTGGCCCCTTTGGTGTAGAGTGAATGGCGGTCGAACGCAAATTACAAGAAATCATCATGGATGGAAAAAAATGGAGAAGAGGCTTACAAGGAAGAGCTTGAAAACCTCTGATACCCATACAGGCCGTGGTTGACACTGATAGACAAAAATCGGAAACCAAGAACTTGATGCATTTGCAAAATTTCGCCCTTTTATAGTCCCACGTTGATTTGTAGCTGTTTGGTAGGGTGGTATGGACAAATGAACCTGCAAATTCAAGCAAGATCCCCCATTGACTTCCATAACCTTCATTGTTAAGCGATGAGCCACCACCATGATCACGGAAACTGCGGCGGAGAGAGCGACGATCACGATCATGATCACGATACGTCCGACCTTGGCCCTCAGGACAATTTGTTTACTCACATCGATCGACCAAATGTTGTCGCGCTCAATACCAATGGTAGCGGGCAGGCGGTCATAAAGCCGTGGCACCAGCGCCTTGACGAGACCATCGTTCGTTGTAATCACGCGTATTTGGTTGTATCCACCTCCCTAATCAGCTCCACATGTACAGTCAATTGAATCCGATGCTGACGACCAAATGTACGACTGAACCAGATGTTTTTGCTGTCTCTATCTAAAACACGTAGAATCATCCGCATACCATTTACTGGATCGGTCAGGCTTCGATCTCTGCTTCTCAAAACAGGACCGACAGATCAGACGCCCTCCCATGTTCACTTGGTCTGGATTGCTTTATGGGGTATTTTAACTCATCTCAAGGCTATCTGTGCAGTATGCGAATGCTGCGAATCTCGACTTCGATGATGTCTCCAGTAAAAAACCAACTCAAGAATTCGCAGTTGCACAAGGACGCGACGTCGGAGAATATGCCGTGAAGTATGTGCTACCATCTAATTATGCTGGTTCGACCTCTTGCATAACCTCGCTAGGACGACTCAATTCTCAAATATATCTTCGCTCACTCTCTTCTTCCCTGCTTCTCAAGGCGCAGAGACCACTCAGATATATTATGTTGGATTGATGGGCCATTGGACAGAGGTGGGAAGGAAAATCTCTGGTATTCACCATATGCATGCTTATTATTTATTCAACTTTCAGCGCAAGAACAATCCAGTCATTACTGTATACGAAACTCAGGCAAACATTGCTGATCATCCCAAGATACAAGGCATGGACGGAGCCTTCAGCAAACCCGGTTTGTAATTGAGGCGAATGGTGTATATTATGGCTCATGAAGGAGCAAAAGCGTAATAGTATAGCATAATTAGTTCACAATCAGTGATAAGTGTCGTTGTCGAGACTTCCGACGCGATTACCAAGTTTACGCCGCCCAGAAAGACTGATCTCTCGAGTCCCTCCCGGACTCCTGCCATCCTCCTCAAGCCAACTCATCGTCCTTCTCCTGTGAGTATCCGTTTGAGGTCGGGGCTGACCGTAGATGGGGACATCTCGTGGTGGAGTGTGCACCAACAAAAGGTGCTGAATAGCATGTTAAATAATGGTAAAAGTAAAATAAGAAGCCACGTCTACCTGCGCAGGGGACAGTCCAAGGAGACCGACGTTACTATGTTGGTTCTTCGGTCCTGGCATGTCCTTTGTACCACTAGGCACTATCAGCGCCGCTCGATTTCTTCTCCCGAGACTCCCAAGTCCATGATACGATGGATCGTTCGAATTGGTGTTGTGAGCGGGCTCCGGTTCGAGACCATTTTCTGGCTCATGATTAAGTTCATCCGAGTTTGGTGCCCATGCAATAATGAAGACGCCTAAAAAGGTCGCAGCACAACCGTATAAAAAGGTTACGATCTGATGAAATTTTGCTCTTTTGAAGTCTCCATATAAAACTGCAGAACCAATGATGGCGGAGAGCGTGAACAGGACAAATTGGGAAGGAATGACGACCTGAACACAGTTTGTGAGAGAGGTGGGCAAAATAAGATAAGGAAATTTGCCTTGCTGTCGAACCGCATTAAGGCTCTGTTTAGATAGCGGATCTGTCCAATGCCAGTAACAACTAGAACCTGGGAATATGTTACATGATGAGTGGAATGGACCAATGACGTTAAGGCGTACGAGAAGAGTCGGATAAGTGATCCAATTAGAGAACATGGCAATCCATTCCAAAGTCAAGAGCGTGGAAATAGCCTTTGTAGAAAGCACGGTGAAGCCTCCTATAAGTATTCTATGCTTGTCAAAATATCAAATCACAGCAAGAAAGATTTCTTACCAAACAAAGCACATATGCCAACATCTATGAAGACCCATCGTCTGCCAATCTCGCCCTGGGAGAGGAAGCCCAAAATCACTCCACCGCCAAGGTATACACAGGAATAGACAAGGAAAGATGTCTGGGAAATAGCGTCAAGGAGGGCAGCAGGATCAAGTCGGGTATCAGAAGCGTTCGAGGCAAGAACTACGGTGACAGCTCCAATGATAGCAATTGAAATTCCTAAAAGATCGCGCTGAAATGCAGGTTGAGGGGCTGCTGGTCATATATGACACTGGACAAACCTTGCGAAATCGCTCTTTCAATAAAAGAGGTGCAAATAGACAATTTGCCATTAAAGCGAACTAGATCAACGTCAACTCGTCGAATCTCGCAGAATCGACAACGGCCTCTTACAGTGCCAAGGGGGGCAACGACAGATGCTGGAGCCCATGCATAAGAAATAAAGTTGCCTGTTTCACCGACATTCATCAAGAAAAAGCCCAACCACCTGATCATATTGGTTATGTTACTTTCAATGTAGTTCAGCGTAGAGACAAACCATAGCTTGGACTTGAGATATTCTGCCTCGTTTCCGTCCTCCAGAATTCTTTTCTTCTGGCTGGGAGACCTAGGACGTTGTTGACGGAGGGCAGATTCCTCGGAAATAACATCAACCGGAATGACAGTTTCAAGGTGTGCGTCAGATGGAGGCGGCGTTCGCCTGTGTCGATGGAGCCAAGATGGAACAAAATAGGAAGCAAAGGACGGTCGGGGATGCGATTCGGTCAAAGTGCTTCCGCTAGTACTTGCTGAAAGTGTCCCATACGCATGTGTTGAAGACGAGGAGTCAGGGAATGGTATCAACGGCTCGGATTCAAGAGAGCGTCCCCCCGACGCGGTAGGTTCAGGCGGAGGAGTAGTTCTATGAGCCCTTTCTTCATCGTGTTCGTTGAGACTTGGATTGTCGGAGTGTCGAGGGTGTGTAGTTTCTTTTTCGCGCTGCGCCCGAATCCTGGCTTCAACGCGTTTGTGTGCAAGCTTTTGGAGATTAAGTGCGAAGGAGATGAGAATATTTCCCGTTATGGCGATCAGGATACCAATGAACGTTGACCTTGTCAGCTTGGGCAGATCGTCGGAAATGGAACCTGCTGCTGTCCAGCTTGTCTGAAGATATGCCGACTTGGCTCCAGAAGCCAGCATTCCTGCGAGCGTCGGGTTACGGCCCACAGGAGGTGGCCGTGGCTAAATCACTCGTGAGTTGGCCTACCACGTTGGAGTTGGACGACGATGGCAGCACAAATGAAACTCGCTGATGTCAACGGTGCAATCTATAAGATGCGCACGTGTTGGCATCTTGACGCGTTGAGATCAAACTCCACTCCTCATCCACCAACCCCAATGCGTACTGCCCACACCCCTCACTCGTTTCCTGCGTTTCCTGTATACTCCTCTTCCTTTCTCTCCGAGAATGAATTGGTCCTCGGTGGTGGAGGTGGCCAGGGAAAGAATGGGGTCAAAAACAAACTCGTGAGTTCTGGCCACCTCACACCCTACCGAGTTACTCATAGATTGCGCAGCGACTTTTCAAAGTTGGAACAGATAGGTCGCTCGACCCTATTACGGAAATCGAGCTACAACTAGGCGAGGATGCGCCAATGAGCATGGCAGCGGATAACAAGGTACTAACTACTTGTCTACAACTTGTCAAGAAACCCGCCGTCTGACTTGTATTTTAGTCTAGGACGGTCGTTTGTGGTGTTAATAGCACCCTTGCTAATCTCGAGAAAGGCTTAAATGAGAACTGTCGCGTCTTCACTTTCAAGGACAACTCGTACGTCACTGCTCCCTTTGATGACCGATCGTGTATATAATCCCGCATACGCAGACCAGCTGTACTGAGTACGCGAGGGACAATACCGACGGATGATATCGATGACTTTCAAGCAAGTTTTACTCAATTGAAGGCGTTCGGCACGTTCTGACGAACAAATAGAAAGTCACAACATTGTCTCCAGACGGTACTATGTTAGCGGTTGCAGGCGCTCATGATGTAGGACTTCATTTTTTGTCGCTACGGCCCCGTTCTGACTTGCATGCGTAGCTCTCGCTACTTTCTTACCCTTCCTTAACGCCCCTCGCTCCGTCCATCCACACTGAACACGAAATCTACGACGCGACATTTTCAGACTCTACGGTAACTCCAATGTCCTTTCGCTGGATTCCTATTAACTCAGTCATCCTTCAGCTCGTGATTGCAACGACCCAGGATCTCATGGTCTACTCTCTTCCCACCATTTCTGAAGTACCCCAGACCCCGTCCCCCAAGAAGAGCAAAGGGAAAGGGAAGAATAAAGGCGCAAAGTCGTCGATGCAGGGATCATCTCAAAGACTTGAATTATTACACACTGTGGAAGTCCCTACGATAACAGGAGTTACCCCTACATTCCGTTCAGCTAGGTGAAATGCATTGATATATGACCAGGAACCCGCCTCACCAGGATCTCAGGTATCATCCGACAGATAGTGGTATTCTCTATGCCACTGTCAACGCGTCGACACCACGGACGAAGAAAACGAGGACACCCCAGCGACAGTCTTTTGTTTATAAGTGGAATACCAACACATGGACAGTGGATAAATCACGAAAAGTTGGGGATCGTGCTTTGACCAGCTTCAGCATCAGGCGAGCGATGGTATCACATTTCATGTGCGGAAACTGACCTTGAGTTTCCAGCGCTGACGGTAAATTTTTGGGATATGGTACATCAGACCTTACCGTTGGTTTATTTGATGCCACTAATCTGAGTGTAAGGTTTCTGCTACTTATAATTTCTGAACTTTTCTCAACCTTCACCAGCCCTTGGTTACTATTCTCAAAGCACATGACTTGCCCCCGACCACCCTTGCTTTCAACCCTACCTCGTCCCTTTTAATATCTGGGAGTGCGGATGCCTCTGTACGTGTCGTCAGTGTACCAACAACAGTGGCGAGCGGTTTTTGTAAGTTCTATGCATTCCCCTACAGTGTGTTTGCTGATTGGTCAATCTGTCAGCTTGGTCTATCATATTACTCTTGTTGACCCTTCTCTTCGTTTTGCTGGCAATATTTGCCCAAAAGTACCTTGTCGTTTGATCGCTCCCTGTACGTATACCTGACATTAAATTATAGAACAACATCGGTACATATGGATGTTGTAGGCTCTCTTATTATCATACATACAAATCATACACAGCTGGAATCAAGCAGCCTAGTCATAGTCGTCTTCTTCTACCAGTTTACGTTTGACGCCATTAGTCGCCTCTGTTGGTTGAATCTCCTCCATGCCATCACTTTCCTCCTCTTCATCGTCTCCTCCAGCAAAGAGGCCTTCTTCTTCTTCTCCAGCCTCACTCCCCTCATCGGTATTATGACCACCTGCAGCAGCACCTGGCGTCCCAAGCATCTCGATGTCCGACGGCGTTGCAATTGCGCTAATTGGGAAAGGTGCTTCCTCCCTCATGATCTGGTCGACTGCTGGGTGCTTGACTGGAGCACTAGGAGCACCAAGAGGTTTGGGTATTGGCGCAGGCTCCATCTCTTCGTCTTCGTCTTCGTCTTCTTCCTCCGATGAATCTGACTCTTCAATTTCTTCGACTTCCTCATCATAGATTGGGACGCTTTGCGGCGGCTTGTTTGGAACAAGGTCGAAGTCGATAGATGTAAGGCAATCCGAGGTCTGCGGTAGGCGAACTCCAAAAACTTCAGGTACCGCAGGTAGAGGTGTCGCATTTACTTGAGTTGCCAGTGATAGAACATACTGTTGAGAACAGAGTTGAGCGTCCTCGAACTTGTTCAGAAGTTGAGCCATACGGACCTCTTTTGGAACGCGACCACCAAACTCCCATCCAACGCGCGCCTGAACTGCTAGGACAACGTCATCTATCTCAACCTTTCCACCACGGCCTGCATGCTCAGCATATACACTTGCATCGGTCAGGACTTGCGTAGTATAACGATGTGAGAATTCGAGGAGTTGGTGGAGAACACCTGGCTGCGCATCTTGTACGGCGGGAGTTGACGACACTAAGAGTGCGATTGCGCGTGCAGTGGGTGGTAAGTTATCGGCTGGGCGTGACATACCTGGCTGGATGAGACGGGCGCGTCAAAAGGGTCTGTTGAGGCTTGTTTATGTGTGCCCGACTTTGGACTTCTGAATCAGTGGTTCACTTCTATGCAGATGGCAGCCCATCCCATTTATCCACGGTCAACAATATATGTATCTTTAACGGCGCCCTTACATTCTACTGGACCACCAACTCCAGACAAACGAATTTCAATTTCACGTGGTGTTGTAGCCCATGCCGGCATCACGTGTCTGTGAGGGCCTTATGACAAAGATTTCAATTTCCATGTAGCCTCTTGCTCCCACCACCGAAATGTTCCGCTCAGCAATCTCAAGGACTCTTCTCACTGCTGCTCGGCCCAGGGCTTTCCAGGCTGGCCTTAGGCCTGTTGCTGTACGCGGCTACCACGAAAAGGTCATTTCGCATTACGAACAGCCCAGAAATGTACGTTCTAGCCCTTTTCTCATTGCCTAGAACTCCTTATCTGATAAAGGTTTTCCCTTTGCACAGGTGGGCTCCCTCCCCAAAGGTGACATCGACGTTGGCACTGGCCTCGTCGGTGCCCCTGCGTGAGTAATCCATGAGTCTTCTGCCGTTGTGAAGCTCATCGGACTTTGCTGGATAGGTGTGGAGACGTTATGAAGCTCCAGATTCGTGTCAATGAGGATGGAATCATTTCCGACGTCAAATTCAAGACGTTTGGATGCGGTAGTGCTATTGCGTCGAGCTCGTACATGACCGAGCGTGTCATGGGTTTGTCTTTGGAGGAGGCAGGAAAAATCAAGAACACGGAGATTGCAAAGGAGTTGTGCTTGCCACCTGTGAAGCTCCACTGCTCCAGTAAGTTCACACACTTTCTTTAGTCTCCTAGGAAGCAAGAGATTGACCACACAATAGTGCTAGCTGAAGACGCCATTCGTTCTGCTATCCGGGACTATAAGACCAAGCGCAGCAAGATGGCAAACCCTAAGCAAAAGGGTTTTATTGACGTGGCACAAAGCGCCACGACTGGCCAGACGACAACCAGCGTGCATCCTGCACAGTCCTAGGCATGCATTACATTGAAAATTATCTTTACCATACCTTTGCCCATGTTCTCCATTTTAGCAGTTAGTTCATACTTTCCCTTTTCACATTGTATCATTAGTACGGTAATAATACATGCATTATCCTCCACCAATCCCGTACGAGCTACTAGGGGCGTAATATCTGACTGGTTATGCACCCTTTTGCCCGACGAATGAGAAATTGCCTCCTGCAAACCACCTCTCATTCGCCTCCTTTACTCTCTGGGCAGCGGTTGTCCGGTTAGTAAGTTCGAAACCTAAAAAAGCAAGTATGTAAGTAGCTTTCTACTGTGTCGTAGAAGAACGGACCTTGAGCTGGAGTAACGCTTAATGACGTCGCTGTCCCTGATGTTGCAGCTCCATTGAGTTGGGCTGAGCGGGTGATAGCTGCGGTGCGAAGCTTATTGGCCTTGGACATTTTGGCTGTTGCATAGAAAATTTAGCCCCTAGCCCAAAAACAAAACTTGCCGTTTTTAAACGAACCTCGACTCTTTGCTTCTCCCATCCCAGCGCGGACTTTCCCTGTACCCACTCCGATCATGCCCATTCCCTTAGTCTGGTCGAAGGCTCCAACCTCCTCCTCTGCCTCTCCAAACGTCATACGATTTTGGAGCTTCCGCAGTTCTGTTTGAGCATAGGCCTCTTTAGCTTTCCGGGCACTGTATCATGTGCCGTTAACATCCATAAAAACGGTTCAAGGAAGACGCCATCTGACCGTTTGCCCCCACGACGTTTCTTCGGCCCGTCATTTGGAATGGGGAGAGCTTTAACCACCTTCGAAGGCGGTGGGGCTGCCAGCCTATCAATGTGCTTCTCGATCTTGTCTCGTAATGACTCCCCAAACGATCCTTTTAGTACTATAAATGTATGATTAAGTGACGGCATAGACATGGAGCACACCATCTCTACGCTGCCGCTCCAGATCCATCCGGGCAGCAAGGACAGTCTTCGCACCAATCGTACGTTGAATCTTGAGCTGGTATTCCGGCGGTGTTTGTGTCACCAACTCCGATTGGAAGATGAAACCTGTGTGCCGTTTCTGAGTTGCTGATGAAAATCCTGCAGCAATTTTCTTCTGAGCGCCTAGAAGCTATTTAATGGAGTCAGGAATTGAATGAAGCAACATGACTTAGAGAAGCTCACATGAACATTACACGAAGGCATTTTTGCAAGCCCGGTAAGCCCACCCGCGACTCCAAGAAGTTTAGCGGCTGTAGTGGTACCAACAATAGCTGAAAGGTTGGGTGCGAGTACATTCATTCTCGAGCTGACGTACATAAAGATCTGGGTCAAGAATTAGTCAATGCGCACTCAAAAGAGCGACAAGAATACCTTTTTCCTGGCTTCTTCTAACCGGTCAGCGAGGTCGCAAGCACGCTCGACTGCTGCCCAATCCGATTCTGTCAAAGGCTTGCCGCTGGTCGTTGTGGCTGTCATGAAGATACTCATGATGAGAGAAGGAGGGAGAACTCCTGCAAGGTCCACCTTGGTTGGGTCCTGTTGGTAGAAGTATGAGGTCAGCTGAATAGCAAGAGAGGAATTTGTATACTTCATGGTTCCCCAGTATACGAACTGAGCGATTGAACATGGTGGGATCCATGACCAACTGTTCGAGCTCGGGGAACTTTGCTGCGTAATGGTCGCGAATGAACTGTAAACATAAAGATAAGCAAGCACGCGTCGTAGACTTGAAGTAACAACTCATACCTTATTAACGACGAGAATTTCGTTATCAACATCGACAGAGAGATTGTTTGCCTGCACAATCACATTATATTCCGGATTCAAATGTGCTGGGAGTGCCATTGCCGCCGCTGTGCTAGGGTTTTCCTGATACTTCTCAATGTCCTGCAAAAGCCGCCACTGAGGACTTGCAATGTGTCTGCTTGAGAATATTCTACTCACATGAAGAATGTCCGCCATCTTCTTGCTGCCCTCGAGCTTTGCGATTTTAGTTACATCTGCAATATTGCCCAGCTCCATTTGCTGCACGTCTTCCACATCCAGCTCTTCCGCAGGCTTCACACCTCCCTCTAAAACGAGGCCCCCAATCTCTTGGTCGTCCCCTTCTTCATCTTCGCCTTCTAAGTCATCTTCTTCATCTGACATGCGAAGGTCATCGTTTGGCGCTTTGCGCTTGAGACCTTTTGAAGAAGATGCAGTTGGGATAGACTCGGGGTCATCATATTCTTGGTCATCGTTGTCCTCTAGTTCTTCGAGGTCTGCAAGAAGGTCGTCTTCAAGAGAAGCCATTGTCGATTTTACGCGTCGAGAATGAGAATCTTTAATCCAAGTAAGGTTGTTGAAGAGAAATGGCGTCGTGGGAAATTTAGCGGCCATTGACATCATCTTTTGAAGCTTGCCGCCACAGACGGCAAAGAACATGGTATGCTATTACAGGTAAGGCGGACAAATCTACTAAGAACACGGCCTATTCACATAGCACGCGTCAGAGTACGAGTGAATGAAGGCGGCCTTAAGTATACAAACAAAGAATACGACAAATGGGTGAATGGAACGCGACAATGAGGGATTATACCGCTAATTTCGATAATGATTCGAGTGCGAGTGTGCGAGTGTGAGGTGCGAATGCGAGGTGCGAGTGAAGTGCAGGGCAGGTTTTTTCTGTCGTCATGGCGCTTGTATGATTGCATGAGTCCAGAAGTCGAAAGAGAAAAGGGCCACAGAGATGGTTAATCATCCCACGCGCATCGGGCTGGCAAAAGATCCATCGACGGGATCATCCATTCGAAGGCCTTCCATGCGCAGAGGGCTACCCAACGTCTTTCCAGAAAGCGGGCTGCTCACAACAGGTGCTGCGCCTCTCGCCTTCCGATTTCGTCTTCCGAGCAACGTTGCTCCATCTAAATCAAGCTGAAAGCCCCCTTTATGTCTTCTCGGGGCACCCGCTATCGTAGGCCCGCCTGGAGTCTGACGCTTTGAACCGCTGTTACCCGCACCAACTCCTGCAATACCTGCGTCAGGACCGCCACCATCATTTTCGAACTCGTTTTCGTCTTCATTGTCTTCATTGAGCTCATCAAGATAGCCTCGAGGGCCCGCACTTGAAGCATTATACTTACGCCGTCGTACACCCTCTTCCTCCATACGATGCACAGCGTATGTAATGTCGAAAGCTTCCTTGAGCGTGGCGAGTCCTGGGCTCCGTCCCTCGTGACCGCGGCCACCGCGTGCTGCAGATAGTAGAGGTGAGTCAAGAGGACCGGAAGACGCATTTGATACAGCTGAGTGTGGCTGATTGGCGTAGATGAACGGTGTTGGCGGTGGTGGTGGAGCTGGGGAAGCAGTACACCAGGGATGATCCAAAAACTCGTCGATGGTGTAACGTTGGGCGGGATCGACACAGAGCAGATGTGTAATCAAATCTTTGGCTAAACCTCAAAATCAGAATCGATGCAAAAGGTCAAGAAATGTGCACACACCTGAATGGCTGATGTCATCCCACCATGGGCTAAGGAAAGTGTAATACCCTCGGGCGACCTTCTCCGTAAGCACATTGATACTCTCGTCGTAGAATGGGGGGAATCCACACAGTAACGTGTATAACACGCAGCCCAGGGCCCACATATCCACACTTTTGCTGTACCGTTCATCTTTGACGATCTCAGGTGCGGTATAGCCGACAGTTCCGCAAGGAGTCATCGTTTCCTCGTTCCAGACCACCTTACTCAATCCGAAATCCGCGATCTTGACCCGGCCGATGCCACCCCCGCCAACCCCAGGAATGAATTGGCCTTCATCCTCCTTCTCCTCGTCATAGGGACGTCGTTCAATAGGGTGTTCTGTGGGAATGATGGGAATGCGTTCGAACAACAAGTTCTCTGGTTTGATATCACGATGAACCACTCCGCGCTCCTCGTGAAGATACCGGATGCCTTGTGCGACTTGTAGAATGACATGCCGAGAAAGGTTTTCACTGAAGTACGTCAGCTTCACAATTTGGTGGAACAGTTCTCCGCCTTCCATTACTGGAGAGATATCTCAATCAATGTTGAAGATGTGTTAACGGTAGCACTTACGTTCTAGTACAAGAAAATAGTACTCTGGAGATTCAGAAAAGGAGTAAAGCTTAACGATGGAAGGATGATGTGTGCCGCGCATTATCTGAACCTCTGAGAGCGTTGTCAAAGTAAGGCAATTCAAAATGTTGCTCAGACACACCTTTCAGAATGTTCGAGCGCTATATACAAGTAGAAACGATTCAGAACATGTGCAAAAGGGCGAGCACGAAGCAAGAAATAAGAACCTCAGTTACGCGCGGCTTCTTCTTGAATTTCGGATTCAAGTGTTTATCGCCAGCCTGATCCCGCGCGCAAGAGGAGGAAATCAGAGAGAAGATGAAATCAGTGCTCCACTCTATGGTCATAGACAATTACGAATCCAAGATGAGGCACTGACCTGCGATGCATTCAGCTCATACTTGCGCACAACTTTGACTGTAGCATGTGTAAGGATGTAGTGGCAAACGCGAACCTAGATGGCTTGAAATACCTGCGACTTTGGCCAAATTCCGGCGGTCAATTCCCTTGTAGACATTGGAAAAGGCACCACTAGCGAAGATGAGAAGAGGTCAAGTGACAGATTGATGTAGACTGACTCTCCCATTTTATCTAACAGTTCGAAGTTCTCGAGGCCCTGGTACTTGGGCATCTTTGAGTGAATTTGTCGCTCTTCATCAACGATGATCTGGCAGGCCTCTCGAGGGGTAGGGAATACGAGAGGGTGAGAGGGTACCGGAGTCATTGGATCTGATGGAGGTGGAGAGTTGCGAGGTTCTGCTTGTTTTGGCTGGTTAGTGTCATTGTTATGGTTGTGATGCTTTCCATGTCTGATAAGGTCTAAATAACGATGAGTACGATGTCGGCGGGTGTGATGGACAGCGAAGAAAAATACTTTTAAATGCGTCGACAACGCCAGTAGGCATGGTGGTGTTGGTGCCAGCGACGAACTCCGCATCCGCAACTCATAAGGGATGATGAGACCCAACGAATGACGTCACGGTGAACCATCAACTGCTCACGTGACTTGGCGCCATTCCTCGTTCATCGTCGTCGTGGGGGGTCTTAATTATTGCCATACACAACAGAAAGCTGTACTGCTATTCATAAGGCTACACCTGCATCACGATCGAACATCGGCCCCAATGGCAAGCGCCCATATCCATATCACAACTCCATGATCCCCCCCATCACACACAGAACAACAGAATCAGAAAGCCTTGACATCAAGATTCAACTACGTTCCATTGAATCGGGGTAAACGTTCATCGATATGATGCAAAATGCACCCCAAACTTTTTCCACTGTCTTTGGCGTTCAGGTCCCATACATCATGTATCAGTTTTCGAGGAAAATAAGTTGATAGGTTGCATTGCCGATTTTACATTCGTTTCCCGTAACATCCCCGAGAGAGCCAGTCAGATTTCGAGTTCCTGAGAATATTGAGAGCTCGTATCGAGCAGTCTTACCCTAGAAGCAGTATTACATAGGCGTCAATCACACTAATCGAAAATGATGGCCAGTGAGCCAGGGACGCATGGGCACAACTTCTGTGGAAGAAACAAAAATACATCCCAGTCCACAGCCATTACATGAACACAATTGCAACACAGCCTTGTATGGCAAGCCCTTCTCGTCATCGGAGGTATTTCGTCTAAAGAGTTCACGTAAGTTTACGAACGACAAGAGGCGGCCGTTGGATCCTCGACACCATCCTGAAAAGAGACCTCTTAAATTCTCATGTCTATTCCTGCTATTTTAAACAGACCCCAAAGTGGTCAAGAGACCAACATACTTGTGCTTCATCACACCTCAGTTCGCACGAGTGATATCTGGATGAGCTTGTGGTGTTGATGTACATATAAGCGCAGTTAGGCGTTGTCATCCCAAGGCTACGGTAACGATCTGTGGCATTTTATTTCCTCGAAAGGAAGGCATCAGAAGTAGGAGAGGTCTCTCGGACATAGTATGTAAAAACATCTGCCCAAGTGCATATGCCGATCTAAATCTTGAGGTATGATCTGTCAATCCGAAGGGTGTTTGTTTTACTTGTTAACGTTCAAAACGATGTGTACAGCAGCCCCCGTGTCGCACCTACCGGGGCCCATAACATTGGTATCATGGATTTCAGTACATACATAGCAATGACGAAAGCCAAATGGCGCTCCAGGTCGGGAAACATGTGCCCAAGAAGCTCAGGGCAAGGAGGGCGCATCAACATCTCAGTCCCGCCGGGAGATGCATGTCCAAATATATTGACCAAGATCGAAACGTTTGAAGGTTATGATCAACCCTGCAAAAAGAAGCAAGACCGCCGATCGTTGACGAAGTGGAACAACGTGTCGGCTTCAGTATGCGCACTTAGCCAGATCAAGTGAGCAACATTGTAGGGCACCGACTCGGAGCGCGTCGTGAGAGGAACTTGACGACTTCAGAACAAGGCTCAGGGGGTGCCCAGACATGAAACCGTTCAGATACAAGCATTGAAACTTCAGTTTCCAGCAGGTTACATGTGCGGACATAAGGATTCAAGCTACAGCAGGGCAGGCGTGGGACGTGAGTTTCCTTAGTCCCGTCGGCAGTCGTGTGTCATTTGCCCATATGGCCACGAGAAAGATCGGCTGTGGAAGACATATGAAGAAGCTGGGTATGATAGAAGTTCATGTTTCTAACGGGTCCGCGGCGGCATGTTTCATATGTAAGTAGGTGGTAACAATTGAAAAACTCAAGGGCTTTGACGGCAACAACCTTCGAAGCCAAGTGAGCTTCTTTTTGATGCTACTTCCCGCCAGACGTGGTCCGTGCGGTAAATAGCGGGGTATATAAACCGACACCCCAAACTTAAGAGACCTCATACTTACCTTGATGGCACAAACCCCTTCACCTACCTGGGTTTGTGGGCCGTGGAGACTCTCCATAGCACGGCGACCCTGTCCATACAGGGAGTTTCCGCGGCTTGTATGGGCTTCGGCTCATGCACCGTCTCAATATTTTCCTGTCCCTCTCTGGCCACTCTGGCTGGGTGGGCGCTTTTTTTTGCGTCAGTCCTGAGCTAACCCTAACCCTACGCGAAGTAAATAATATTATTTTGAGGGTCATTGAATGAAATGCCACTAGTCGGATTCAATATGGTGCAGGAGATGTGCCCCAATAATGTAAATAATGTGACTCAGGACTCAATTGGAAGCCTAACAATATTGAAAGTCTGTATTCTTTGACATTGTTTTTAGCCTGTGACCAATCCTTACACATGAGCCTAGTCTATTAATGTATGTATGTCCTAGTGAGATCCTGCCTCCTATGTCCTCCTGGGTTTGTAACATGTGGTTGGAGTGACAGTTTACGAGCAAGCTGTGATGATGTTGACGGTCACCACCGTATGTCATTGATCAGTTGTCACAAATGATCCATTATGTCGCACAGTGGTCGTCTAATGGTTGCAGAAGGTAGCCCCAAGGATCTTTCCGTATGGCTAAGATGCTTCGGCTGCAGAGGAGATGTTGAGAACCACCGAAGGCTGTCACGAAGCCCGCTCCTTAACGCCACAAGGCTCGTGGCTGTGCGACGAATCACCTTCTACGGTAAGTATGAGAGAGTGTGTAATTCATAGAGAACCACTAACGGAAGAGCGGCTCCGGAGAGATATGTCTTCGTCCCTGTGTGACACCCGAAGGTTTGGCTATCTGAGTCTTACTCCAGCCGCTAACACAAAAGAGCGTCCGAGAGCTGATGATCCCAGGCCATGACGTTCACTCGTATCTCATGACCAGTGGATTGAGAGAGGATGATCCTCATGCCTGAGATAGCCTGTACAGGTCTCACGAGAAGTGGATATGTGCTGTCAGCATTGCCTAAACGGTTCTTATCAGACGTTGAGTAGCTTGAGTCTCACCGACAGTCAGAGTTGTGTGCCGTTAGCATATTTTCATGTGAAGATCTCAGAGTCCGCCGCGATATAACAACATAAAGATGCCCTTCTGATCGATCTGAAGATGTGCAAGTCCATCGGCCATTAGTGGATGCTTTTAGCTTGAACGGGGTCAAGTCATTGATGCTGTTGATGATGAGAATTCGTACGATGTGAATAAAAATATGAGATCAGGGTATTTTGACATTGGTGCCAATGATGTCTCTTGGGGATAGCGCAAACAAGCAACCTGTCGGGACGACATTCCACAGATCAAAGATGGTAGGCTGGCTTTTGACTGGTCACCCAAAATTGTTCAGAACCTCATCGGAAACAAAGGAAGGTTTCTGATCTTCGAGAAGCGTTGCCGTTTGACTGGTCACCCAAAATTGTTCAGAACCTCATCGGAAACAAAGGAAGGTTTCTGATCTTCGAGAAGCGTTGCCGTTGAATGTCGCAGCGCTATGCTGGAATGAAACAAAAGAGTTGCATATGCCAGCTAGCATAACAATCTTTCCCAGCGGCGAAAATTTCCAGGAGATTGGACATTAAGGGGGTATAGCCGTAATACAGTAGTCGCTGGTATAATCTGAACATTAGAGGCGATCAAGAAATAGCCAAAGCTATGCATATACATATCAATGTGTTCTAGATTGATTGTCGGTCAAATAGATGCTCGAACATAGAACAGGAATGAAACATACATTCGAATACATCTCTTGAGCCACGATGTCTGTATCCTCCCAATGGCTCGCCATACCCGCTCTATTGACTCTTAGCGTGTGTAGAAGCCAGTGTCGTAAATAAAGACGTACCGACCACCCTGTCCGAGATTTTCATTGATCTGTGTCAATACAATGTATTTGCTAGAGTGACAAGATCTTGAGATATCGAAGTACAACCGCTGAGCATTGCTTACAATCCACGCGGTTGAATTTCCACCATTCTCTCTTTGACCCGTTCTCCTATTTCTTTGATCCATGACTTGACGCGGTCTTGATCTTTCTGCTCTGGCCAAGAGTTGCCTTGAAGGGTTGACGACAAGAGTTTCTTCATGTATGCCTTCAACAGATCGCCATCAAACTTGGGGCGCGGTGAGGCAGCATCAGACCGCGACGGTGGAGGAGAGCGAAGGACAGAAGAGTTTGCCATAATACTAGATCCCAATAACAGCAGCCCGACAAGGCCTGTTTGAACGATCGGACGAGGAGCGAATTGAACTTTGAATTGGGCCTTGTTTGGGAGTTATTATTAGCCGACCACGTGTGGCTGAACTGTGCGCGTCTGACTATCCACATTTCCTGCACGTCTCCAGCCAGGACTGTGCTAATGTCGTCCATATCATTTCCGTCAGAGCAGCCTACACCTTCAAACCCCGAACAAAGCTTCTACTCATCACCGTTTGAAGGGAATGCCTCGTTTCAAATGAACCCACTCTCATCTCACCCGCCACGCTCACCCCGGACCTCCACCGTATCTTCTTCTTCGGCAATACATGTCTATGGCAATCAAAGCATCTACCAATCTGCTGAGGTGACAGCGTCGACGGAAGATAAAAAAGAAGAACTTGATGAATCTGAAGTCGAGGAAATACACGAATCGAACCCGTTGCCCATTCGTGTGAGCAGGGAAGAAGTGTGGCGAGATCTATTTCTTACCAGTAATGGAAGAGACAAAGGCTTTGTGAGCCGTGTTCATTGAACTGTACTGCAACCCATAACTCAGCGACATTCCATTCAGAAACTAATCCAATACTCGATTCGCTTATACCTCCTTTTCCATACCTCCATATCTGGCAGCCGAATACTTCGTCAATCTAAGAGACCATTGTGGGATGCAGAATTAGTCAAGCGGCTTCGCTCTGCGTATTCTGGGCTTTCATTTACAAGGTATGAATATGATGTGCCATTATGTAGCCAATAAACATCTCAACGACACCACAGAAAACTCTTGTTGCTTTTCAATTGGCTGGGACCTCTGACAGCGATCAGGGCACAACAGTCAGTCCCATACTCCGCAGAAATCTCCATGGAAAAGTCGAAAAAAACGTCACGGCCCTTCCTACATACTTTGCTTTATGCGCCGCCTCCGGTCCTCCTCGAATTGATTCATGCTTTCGCCGATGATGCAGCAACGTTATCTCTTCTCGGGCTGTTTGGAAAGAAGTTTGGTGAACGGGCGGGGCGCTTCTCTGACTGGTGCTGGTTTATTTCGACACTTGTGGGTCTCGTGGAGAATGGAGTCGAGCGCCAAATGATCGGGAACCTTCAACACGACAGTGAGCACCCCTTCTAACGTCTCAATTCATTATTACTCAATGGTACAGTTGAAACTCGATTGTACTCTGAGTCCATGGCTGGTACGACTGCTAAGTCGAGACCCAAGGGCACAAAGCTTGATGAAAAGGAACTTTCGAGGCTCCGGAAGCAAGATCATTGGCTCCAAATATCACGAGCCAAACTGGTGATGGATTTGATATTCGTCTGTGTGTTGTGAATCCCCGGATAAAATATCTTTCGTCGCTGACTTGTCAACAGCCTACGATCTCTTCAATATTCGCCGATTCAAAGAGTCAGCGAAGACATTTACTGGCCTAACGGCTGCCATCCTGAGGTATGACAATCCTCTACAGGATTTCAATCTATGTTCACGCTATTTTATCTAGCTCGCTCAAGCTGTACCACGGGCAATATAATACTATTCTCAAGAAACTAATGTAGACTTCTTGACTTACGTTTTGGACACTCACCCTTTCCTGTCTCACTACCCGGTACAACGGGGATATATCATTCCATAAATATCTTGGTTATTAGTGTCGACATGAACTACTCGTACTTAGGTTTTAATGCATTATACCCAACCTCAACGTTGAATGGGGTCAATGCGCTTGGAAGGAAGATGATGTCACCACCAGCCAGACTTTTTGGACTTTGTATTGGTGCTCGTTTCCTGTGTACTTGTCGTGGCTTGTTTTTGAGTCACTCGCTTCTCCTGAAGAGCATCCACCTCAGCTTCCAAAGCCTTGACGCGAAGCAACGCTTCTTCCATGTACTTTTCATGTGATAGTTTTTGCTGAGCGAGTTGGAGGCCCTAGGTTTGATATGAGCACACGGAAAGGAAGAAGCAGGTGATGCGACGCACCAGATATACAGCAGAGCCTAAGAGAAAAATAGGGATCATTGCGGGTACAGTGTCGCTGTACCATTGTGCATGTGCAGACCGAGGTTTTTGGGAGACGCTCTCACTGTACATGCGTTGTTGGAGCCTGGTACCTTGCAGGAGAGACCATGCGCCCCGTCGAACCGTCAAAGGTTTGACTATCATGGCACAGTGGCGTCAATTGAATGACTAGTGTTGGGGCTACTTCGGAGTCGCCAACTAAAAGAGGCCGGTCAGCTGCTCAATTAACGGAGATTTATCGCCGGTAGAGATAGCGTTGAGGGAGGAAGGAAAGGTTATGCACCTGGGCGAGGCTATTGAGCTCGATGTTGACGCCGTCGTCAAGAGTGGTAGTTGATAGTACAGAAGAAAGAAGTATTACAATGTACGTGATCGGCGTCAACGAAGCTTTAAGCGCACTCCTTCTGCTTCAATTCCCGACAATAAAGCGCAACACGGCTCATGGTTACTTCATTTGCTCTCCCCAACTGGTCTCAGTGCCAGACTCCACGATTGTTTCATCCTTGGCTTGCATTGGAGCGACTTGCTTTGTTATGTGGGTGATTGCGACCCTTATTTCGGGTCCGTGGTCAGCCACTGGCACACCAGACAAAATGCGACTTTAGGTGCCTTTGCGAGCCTCTGATAGGCTCCTCACCTTCTGTTACGGATTTCACAATATACTTGAGTAGATACCAGGCCAACAAGGAAGTTCTTCGGGGAGCATAGAGACGAGCATACGTCAATTGGGTCCATACAGAATCATGCTGTCAGCTAGCGTGGGACACTGCGATCATGCGACGGACACTTGGTCCCTTTACATATTGTCTACCCTCGCCCACTACCACCAGCCTCTTTCATTCACTCGGATTCCTGTCCTTTTCTCCATTTCTTTCTTTCTTTCTCCTTCTCTCCTTCTCTCTGCACTTTCTCTTGCGCCGCACCTGCCATGGACACCAGGGGCCGCCCCTCCACTCTCAAGCTCTCCGCATCACATCCAGCAAGCCCCATATCAAGTGCACCGTCTTCTGCACGCCGACAATCACAGTCTCCATTCCGTTATATGCAACTGGAACACCACGTAGAACAGCTAGATGAGAAATCAACACCACTTGCCGACCTCCAGACTAACATCCATCCACTTTCACCCAGTGGACGACAACGCGGCCTGTCACCATCAAGTCCTAGCCGCGCTGGCACGGGCTCTCAAATGCGACCCACGCGTACCCCACCATACACACCCACAACACCCAATCACCCCCCTTTTTCGCGACAATCTTCTCCACTACACCGTCCCAATAGGGTCCGCTCTTCCTCTTCCTACACCCGCCCACGAGGGCTACGGATATCGAACCTTATACGCCCCTGGATTCCAGTAATCATGTACATTATAACAAGTCTCGCTTTCGTGGTCGCCATCGCGCTTTACAAGGATGAGGTCTTTTCACGTGAGTGTGTGTGGATTTAAAACACATGGTGGTGGTGGTCTGACACGCGTCATATGGTACAGGACTCGACCAGTTGTCACATTGGCTGAAAAGCGACACTTACACTGGATATGCCATCCTATTCTGCCTGATTTTCCTCACCACTTTCCGTGAGTGCTCTATTAATAGGTCATGCGCAGCAAGAAAAATTTAAATGACCTATCCGCAGCTCCAGTGCCTCTTTACTCTACACTCATCACTTTATCTGGGTATACATTTGGCGCCTGGACCGGGGCCGTCATCTCATACTTCGCCGCGCTTTCTGGTGCGCTGACAGTTTTCATTATTTCGCGCTACTTCTTCCGTGACGTAATTTCGCGGTGGCTCTCATGCACACTCACGATCAAACGCGTTGTTCGTGCCGTCGAAAGGAGGCCGAAACTGCTCTTCCTTATCCGGCTCGCACCTTATCCATACAACGTCATGAACTGCCTGTTGGCAGCCGCACCCACGCTGACGCTGCGCACGTACACACTCTGCACGGCACTCTCGCTGTTCAAAGTGTTTATTCACACCAACATGGGGTCGTCGATAGCCTCGTTCAAAGACTATCACGGCAAACACCCAAAGAAGGATGACGAGCCACACGAATTCTCGCCCGCGGAGTTGTGGACGATGCTAGGGATTGCGCTATGCGTTGCGATCCTTATCTACATCTCCATTGTGGCGCGCAAGGCCGTGCATAATGAACTAGACGACGATGAGCCGGCAGTGGACGCCGAGGAGCGAGTCGGATTTCTGTCTGCGCATGACTTGGAAGCGGGACGTGGGGATGAGGAGACAATGGTGGAATCGCCGTTCCGTGCTCCGCACCAGCTGATACCGTATCGTTCGTCTCTGGAGCAATCGTAACAACTTTTGAGCCGGGATTGGATCACTGACTCTACATATATTACCACTTATGCTCCTTTTCTCTCGCCTGGACTCTAGCTAGCCGCTCTTGGAACGCAACATTGTACAAGTATTGCCCTGACCAGATATAATTGATGCATTACATGCATGGGTTCTGATGTAAGTAATCGGAGACAGTGCTGGACACGGACACGGAGTGATGATCAACAGACCCAAGGAACCGGTAATCAGCATCACGGCGACTCGGGCGTGACAGTGTGACCCCGATTACATTTTGCTTCCGATCAGAAGTTCTGTTGTAGAATCTATTTGGGATCGGACACAGAAGCCTTTAGCAGAAGCCACCTCATCAAATAAGGTTTGTCGGTGCTTCTCCAAATCTGCTGATCTGCGTGGAACATCCTAGAACAACTTGAGAGCCATGCGCGCTTGTACACACGGGCATGTTCGCTGGGAAAAGTGGATCCCTGCCTTACGGCAAGTCTGCATGGATCAGAAGGAAGAAATCGTATTCTCTAAGTCGCTACAGAGGGGAATTGGTATCAAGTGGCAGGCAGATATTGGTGCGATGCGGTATACAGAGACAGGTAATTGGGTGTACAAGACTCGAAACGACAGCTCCAAGATATGGGTGTGGGTAATTCGTTAGAAGAGTATCCCTCAAAGCATCAAAGCAGCAGCAAACAGCAAAAGTGTCCAATAACGAAATGAAACGAAAGCAAGAAGTAAGCCGCATCACATCTCGCCGGTGGCTTTGAAGTGGGTCGGCACATGCTCATTCATCGGGACAAAGCCGAAGTCGGGCGAGACTGGTTGTTCAAGACTGGTCAGTAAATGCAGTCGTGAGTGCTTGCGAAGACGCAAAAATAAAATAAAATAAAGAAAATAGAAAATGGAACAAAATTTGGCGCGAACGAAAGGAATTGAAAAAAAATAGAGATCGTGACTTACAGCGATTGATATCTGTATCATGATAATTGTCTGGCACGGGGGGCGTCGTCGCTTGAGACGAGGACGTGTGTGAAGCCGCCGATGTCGACGAGGTGGAGGTGGAGGGGCGGATATTCCGATGATTCCAACTGTGGCCATCGCTCATCGAGTCCATCGAGGAGGTATGCGACACCGGGCCCGGAACAGCAGAGTACGCGAACTCGGCTTGGCTGGCATTGAATGAATAGTTGTCCAGAACCGGAAGTTGTACCATGCTCCGGACTCGGGGAAGGCCAGCTGATTGATGCTCGTCGACGGGCTGAGGAGACGTAGACGGGCGTTGGTGTTCGTTGTGGTCGTAAGGGCTCGGATAGGGACTCATTGCTTGGCTATGGCGACGTGCACGACGAATGCTCAGGGATCCCGAGGGGTAGCTTGACTTTGAGGAATGGGGGCGGGATGGGGAAATGGGACGATGGTGGGAGGAGTTGGGACGGGAGTAGTCATCATGGAGATGTCCCTCATGGTAAGGGAGGGAGGACACTGACGACATGGAATACCCGGTGGTAGGACGGCTGTCAGGGGACAGGGAGGATGCACTGTGCTCGGCCTGCATGGGCATAGACGAGAACGGCGATACATACGACGTATTGATGGTTGGCGTGGGCCGGGAATAACCGCCGCCGCTGGGGTTGAGGAGAGACGATAAGCTACCGTTGTGGCTTGAGGAACTGCCATTACTGTTTTGGGAATAAGACCAATTCGGCTGATCATGGTACGTGTATTGAGGCGACGACACTATCATGTCGCGATTTGACGTGGAGTATGAAGATAGGCCATTGTATGGACCGCCCGATGTCGGGGATTCGTCAGTGGGCGTTATTGGATGCAGGGTATGTGGCGAGCTGTAGAGAGTGCCATGAGTGATGTGTGGAGGGTCAGACGGGACATTAAGCGGAGGGAGAGTGGATCGAGGATAGTTATTTCCCCAGGTGGACGAGTTGCCCTGGCCGAGGGGGGAGAAGGAGCCGGGAGCGGACAGACCACGGGCACGCCCCACGATACCGGGTTTGCCATGCGACGGGACGGAAGACGGCACGGTGAGAGGGACTGGGCCGATACCGATTGCAGAGCGTGGCGGAGGAATGGCAGGGGTGTCCTGGAGATCACGTTTCCTGGGTTTTGGGAGTCGAGGAGGGACGCGGCGCTTGAAGTTGGACACCACCTCTGGCGGCGAGTGGCGGTTGAGTGTGGGGTGGGCTGGGTTGGGAGGGTAAGAACAGAGGCACGACGTGTAAAAAAAAAAAAACGACATACACCAGGTGCTGGCGTCGGGATCGTCAATGGCTGGGTCGACATTGCGGAGGTTAACTTTGCGCATAAAGCCATAGATCTAACGTTGGGTTAGCGGAGAGTACATCATTTTTAAGGGCAGGATTTGAAATACATTTAGTTGCCGGGAGAAGCTAGCAAATCTGGATTGGCGGTAAATGCTGGGGAGGACATGGAGGGCAAGCTGCTCGGGGCGCTCGACGATGATGTGCTCGCCGGCGGGATCCCAACGTATCATGTGGTGGTTTTCTTCGCGCTCGAGGAGGCTGATGAACGCGTGAGAGAGGCATCGGACAAGAGGCAGGAAGCATACGCGTAGAGTTTTGTGAGAAAGGTTGCCTGTGGTTTTGTATCGGGCTTTTGGGAGTGGACGTCGTTTGATTTCGTCGGGCTCGGGGGCTGGTCATGGTTGTCGTCCGAGTCGCCGGTGCTGTCGCCGGAGTGCTGCTGGGGAATGGTGTGGGAGGGGTATGCAGGGGAGGAGTAGTCGCTGTCGCGGGAGTAGGAGCGGGAGGAGTAGGACGGAGGGTAGAGGTCAGCCATGGGGAACTCTGCGGTGGTCTCCTCTCGAGGAATTGTCCTAAGTACTCAAAAAGCCCAACTGTTACGGTGGAGAAAGGGAGACTTCCGAGTACGTAACGGCCCTGTCACACGTCACACACCAGTATATCTCAGATCTGCACCCGTCCAGCCCATCCCCGAGGGTCCGAGGGTCCTCTCTGGCCTCTTTTCTGCGCTGGACGACCCGCTAGAGCACCCTGCGTCCCCCTCTGCCCCCTCTCCCCCTCCCCATTGTCCCCTACACTCGCGCTCTGCACCACCACCCCGTTTTTTTAAGCATACTCGATCGCCCCAGGGTTGCATGCAGGTTGCGTCAGCTATATCGGGACTCAGATCGTCGATTGGTGTCCCCTCTAGTCCCCATCTGGCTATCCGCCAAATTTGTTGCTACAGGGTCATGCAAGCTGAATTGGATCCCCATCCGGCACCTGCTCGATCCAGCCATGTGTCACCCTCAGCTTTACACACGTCGCGGAGAACAAATTACTCGCCCATTCCTACGTCAAACCCAGTATCCCAGCCATCTATATGATAATGTAACCATTTCTCAACTGTCCCCGTCATAGTGCAACGTCACGCTCGAAAACGCTCCAAACACGTCCCCTTCCACCCCCTCCTCTGCATACGACGCTGCTGTCGCCACCTGCTCCTCCAGATGCAATGAATGCGACTCTTTCAGATTCCGGAAATTCACCGCGTCGTGGCCGTTTGATGACGACGGCACGATCTGTTCACAATAATCATCCCATCAGTGGCTCGTTCATGAAAAAATGGTAACCCATGATCAACGACTTCTGTGCGAGCACGAGGCAGCTCCTTGTATATCCGAGGCAATACATTCCATAGATGCTCCCCCTCAACCCAAGCGTGTCCGTCAGACGGACGGCTGGTTGATATGAGGGAAAACCATGTCTGTCATTCGGAATCATGGAGGGCCAGGCGGCAAGAGTTCGCCTAGCATGAATATGAAACGACACGCACCGGAGGTTGTTGGTTTCGTAGCAGCCCCCAGTTGATCTTTGCAAACCACTTGTGCTGCTTCACTTCGCTTGCACCGCTCTTGCTCCCCAGTCGTGTTCGTTCCGACTTGTCCAATAGACGCGTGACGCAATCTTTACATGCACTGCGGGAGCAAAACAATAATCAGTTATCGAACTTATCCCACACTCCACGACAAGAAAGCCATCAGAAAATATCCGCGCATCAGAGAACGAGCGCCGAACAAATCTACAACTACTTCCATCAACAAACCATAGTACACTGACCTCGAAACCTTGGGCGAGTCACGGAAGCTCACTGGTAGCAAGCGGATATTAGAGAATGTGTCACCTCGTTCCGGGCCTTTGAAAGGAGTCGTGGCATACTGACCAATGCCCAAACACGTCAGCCAACCCTACCAGCCAAGTAAACATGCTCAAAGCCACGTACAATCATCTCATAAATAAGGATACCCAATGTCCACCAATCGACTGCTGCTGTATGGCCCTGAGCTGCAATGACTTCTGGCGCAATGTACTCTAGACACCGCCACCGAGTGTCTAATTTAGCGAAGAGTCATTCGATCATATATGGGGTTCTTCTTACCTTCCGTCCCAACAAAAGAGTTCGTCCGGAAATTGGCAGTACACGACATTGTGTCTACCATCGGTGTCTATTCACACAATAGCGTTAGACCGGCCGGCCACTAATCTCAAGGGGAGAACCGACGAAACTCACCCCATTCTGATCAGACTGAATCATAACGGGCATGCCGCCGGGTTCGTTTGAGGCCTTCGCGAGATCAAAATCCGAAAGCATAATGTGCCCGGACTGGTGCAGCAGAATGTCTAGACATGGCAAAAACGCCGAGACGCCGTCGTGAGTCTAGAGACGCCCGCGATAAGCAGGCAAAAGGGCTTACTTTCAGGCTTCAAATCGCGATAAATGAACCCCATGAGATGCAAGTATTCCAAGGCCGCGACGACCTCCGCGGCGTAAAACCTCGACCCGTCCTCGGGAAGACACTTTCCTGGTCGCGTCTGTAGAGCTCGGAAGAACTCCCCTCCCATGCAATAGTCCATGCAAAAGTATAGATAACCCTCGGATTGAAAAGAGTGGTATAATGTCACGATGAATGGGTGATTCGCAGTGGCTAGGATTTCCTGCTCCGTCAAAGCGCGTTTGATCTTTTTCCGTTCGATCATTTCTTTCTTTGATAGCACTACGGATCAATGTCAGGTAAGCATTAGGTGCGCCACGCTAAGGCGATGGTGTGGGATGGGGTGGGGTAGGCAAGGGGGCGTTTCTAGAACCAAATGAAGGGCTTTACCTTTCATCGCAAAGAGCTTGTCTGTTTTCTTCTCACGAACCAGATAGACTCGTCCTACATCCCCCTTTCCTAACATCTTCACTTTGAGGAAACTCGATGGCCCAACTTCGACCTGTATGAATGAAGTCCCACAGCTGATCAGTAATCATCGTCGAGTTACAGATACACGTCGTATGCTTACCTGGCGGACCTTGATCGAATTACTGGAATACGTTCGTCGAAACGCGATCTTGTCTGGTCCATCTGCGAGGCCATTACTGACCCAGGGCTTGGCGTAGGAAGTCGGTGGCGGCTTCGATGGACGGCCCCTTGAGGACCCAGAAGACACGGTCTCCAGAGAGTCCGTGCCGTGTTCAAGCGAATTTGATACCATCGATGGAAGGGGTGGCACCACGTCGGCGGGGGCGAGCAGCCCGTTCTTCGTAGTAGACGTAGAGCGTGAGCCAAGGGAGAAAAGTCCTTTAGCATTCGGTGCAGAGGCTACGCGCCGTATAAAACGCGATGCAGAGGCGCTCATTGATTTGGGTGATAGTGCTCCGGTGGCCCGAGACTTGGATGGGGTTGTGGGGCTCGCGAATGAACTGGTGTGGGGTTGTGCAGTCATAGGCATAGTGCGAGAGGATTGTGGATTTCGAGAGGGATTTGTTCGTTGTCTCTCTGACTTGTTATGTGTTCGGGTTCGGCTGGATGAGGGCCCTACCGAGAGCGCGTCTGTTGACTTAGGGGCCTGCGGTTCCTGGTAAGGAGGATATGACCGGTTCATGGCTCCGGTATTATACGGCGTCCTGCCTCCATTTGAATCACTGGATTGGGTGTTGGATGAGTTGAAGGAGGAGCGTTGGTCGGAAAGGTATGAGGATGGGGTCAAAGCAGGCGTTAATGTTGGTGTGTTAGCATGGTTGGTATCGGTGGCAAGCGAGGTATCGACGACAAGCTGGGGGGAGACTGTGGATAACTTCTTCGATGAGGCATTGGGAAAGCGAAAGACAGATTTCCAGGCATGAGAAGAACGCGGTGATGGCTGAGGCTGCGGAGTGAAGAGTTGATGTGACGGGGTAGTGAGTTGGGTCGTTTGAACCGAGGAGGATGGCATCGAGGAGGACGTGACGGAGAGAAGGGACTGTGTACAATGAAGGTCGTCAGACGGAGCTTTCAGCGGCCAGACTGAGAATGTTGCTAACCAAGTCCACTTTCAGAAAATCACTAGTTTATGTAAGCAGTTCCTTGTCTCGACATCCTCAATGGTATATAACTCAATTAATGACCCACCCCTGACGGCCTTCTCCTCCCTCTCCTTCCTGTGGCCATACCTGGGGTCCCCTCGACGCTCATCTCGACAATTGGCCACCACACCTACTTAGGGTAAATCTTACCTCGGCATCTGCTGTCCAAAACTGCCACAGCGTCACCCCTAGTACTCAGCTCATGCCCCTTCTCGACCCATATTCTTTGGGTAGTCGAAGCACTGACGGCAGTAAAGCTTCGAAGTCATAACGCTAGAAGTATCGTGGGCAGTATCTTAGAGGTCCAAATGAAATCACGAAATGGCGTGAGACTTGGGGCACCATGTTCAGAATCGTTCAGCGTCAGGGCCTTCTGCTATTTATCTTGTGCTACATGGTCTCGTCACTCTGTGTGCGTAGACATGAAGATGTGTGATATTTGTAGAGCCTCTTGATGCCACCAACCTAGTCTAGGCTGCTTCGAATACCACAGCGTTCCGCATCTCATGAGCTCCTCGACGCATTCATCATCAAGTTATTTCCCTTTAACTTGGCAGATGACGTAGCCAGCGCTCTGAAGTGTCGTGAACAAGTCGACATAGTCCTGATAAATCTTGCATGAATAAATGTCTATGGCGATTGATGACATTTTCTTGGACGGCTTTGTGTGAAGAGTCCGTGAAGAATGGTGATGTAGATTGAAAAAAAAACTTACTGTGAAAAATTTGTGAAATGACTTCATCGCAACCTTCACAATCCCACACATGTGCGTGTCCAAGATGAGCTTAGATTCACGATAATGATCACATCCATCAACTTGCCAGCGAAATGGCAGGATCTTCTCTCCCACCTATGTACTTAACTTTGCCAATCTGTCAAAGGTAATAGAAACCTTGACGGGCGGCGGCGCCTTAATAGGCATTGGTGGCTCGATAACCACCGGCAAGCCAGTTCACGATTGAACACCAGTACATCGATTATGGTGGCATTGCGATATATCTTGTTCGCATTGGATATCTTATGTGGCTGGTCTCCGATACTCCGTGGGTCCTCTGCGGTGGTGCTTTCCAACGATTTTCTGATACCCTGACAAGGGTCGCCTGCCAGGCAGGAAAGAGTGTGGATCCGAGGTTGGAGGAACATAAGTATGTTATCTGTGGGTTAACGCCAGGGATTATCAGATGGTATTCTCAGAAAGGCGTTGCTCTCGGTGAATCTAAGAGTCACTGGTGATACCGCAGACAGATGTATTCAGTTCGATGTCTATGGAAGCCTTCTCAATAGAAGCCCAATAATACATCGCGTGTATGGGCCAATAATTAGCAACTCACGGTGGCAGCACTAGGCTTTGGCATGATAGGTATCGTACAGTATATGCCGTTTGCGACGGGATATGGCATGCCAGGACTAGGGGGAAGCTAAGCGCGCGTTACAGTCACAGGTGGTACAGGATACATACACTTAGCGCTGGGCGCTGTAACTCTTTTGGGAGCCACGGACGACAATACGCGAGTACGCTGCGGCTGGCGGCTTGCCTGAGGATCCAGAATGAAAGTCCGGAGACCACGTGGCTCTGGTACCTCCGGCCTTGCCGCTTCAAACCAAGCTGATGGGCTCATCTACATAGCAAGGTCAGCAGCCGTGAAAAATGGAAACAATGTATCCCCTTCTTACACGCCACAGTCCAAAAAGCGTTCACATCGCCGGGAAGGTCAGCGGAGTTATTCCTGTGTCCCATGTACTGTCGTTAAATCGTTTAATCCTTTTCGGCTTGAAGGGTTCATACAAACGCTGAGGTCTAATGACTACCATGGATAAAGGACTACTTCACAAGTGACATACCGAATCTGTCGGAGTCCCGGCCGGTTAAAGACGGCGTTGCCGCCGATGAATGCGGAAAATGACAACTAAATCAATCCAAAATCATCGATACCACCCATGTGTGAAGGTTTCAAGATTCGGAAATCTAATTCCATACTCATGTTCCTGCTCCCAGCTGGTCAATTTCATTCCTAGCTGGATATTGGCTCTTAAATTTCTGATTTGTCAGGGCGGACACGAATTTTTGACAACGCGATCGCGCAGGAAATATAAAGCTCATCGCTAGGCCCGCCATATCCCCTCCAGCCCCTCCTCATGCATTCAGTTCGCGTGTCTTCGTCGGACGAAACAAGACCGCTGCTTGAGGAGGCTCCACCCTCATACTGTGCTACCAATGATGTCGATGATACTGCCTCAGCTAGTGTTGCCTCAGAATCCCCTGTTGACGAGCATGCTATGTCCAAATTCTCGCGGGCCGACACTATATGGATCCTGGCTGGTCTATGGTCTGGTGTGCTCTTGGGCGCGTTTGACGGTTCGTGCGAACCTCTTGGTGGGAAAAGCTCTGCGCTGAATATGAGTAGGAACTGTTGTTGCCACGCTCTTGACGCCCATAGGGAGTCAGTTTAAGGCGTCTAACCAGGCATCCTACATCGGAACATCATATCTCCTATCTGTCTGTTGCTTTACGCCGCTTTACGGTCTGATCATTCCTTCGTTTTCCTTCATTGACGCGTTAAACGCCCATGTTATCTTCTAGGACGTCTAGCTGACATTGTGGGTCGAAAGGGCGCCATGCTAACTGCCCTGACGTTGTTTGGTATAGTTGCAATCCATCACTGTCTCATGGAATACATGAGTAATATACATCAGGTTCTGGCACTATATTCTGTGGATTTGCCTCGTCGATGCGAGCATTGATTGCCGCTCGTGCTGTCGCTGGAATGGGTGGTGGAGGGTCAGTCCCGCCCTGTACAGTAAATGACCGTGTTTGACTGAAATGTTTTTCGTTACGCCATATCAGTGTCATGACAGGTCTATATCATGCGCTGCTAAGTTCCTCAGGAAGCGATTGACTCGGTTTGTACAGTTGCCAGCATTGCTGTCTCCGACTTCATACCATTGTTAGTCGCATCGACGTGCCACGGTTACTGTCATGCATTGTTGACTTTTACATACTTTAGAAAGCAGCGCGGATTGTATCAAGGGATGGCAAACATGTACGGTTGTTCTTTGGCTTGTTTCAAAAACAGTTAACTTATTGTTCAACGTTCTCTTACAGTCTATACGGATTGGGCGCTGGGGTCGGTGGCCCGCTGGGTGGATGGGTGAACGATATGTTCGGATGGTGAGCCTTCAGACTTGGTACAATGTGTCCGAAACAAGTTCGAGCTTATTGTAGGCGCGCCGCATTTTATATGCAAGTACGTTCATTTGTGGAGACTCATCAAGAGCTTAGCTCATCGTGATACCAGGCACCACTCCTGCTTTTCAGTATCGTTGTCGTTGCCATTAAGGTCAACATCCCTCTCCCGTTGACAATTCGACAGCAGAGCCTGTCCGAAAAGCTGCGTCGTATTGATGTTCTTGGTTCTGCTACTCTTGCTACGACTGTGGGCTGTCTATTACTCGGCTTTAGCATTAAAAGTGCTGAGGAACTCCCTTGGTCACATCCCCTTATTTATTCCCTCCTCATTGCGAGTGTCGTGTTTGGGGCTCTCTTTGTCCTGGTGGAAAAGCATTGGGCTCCCTATCCAGTCATGCCTTTGCGTCTAATGACGCAGAGAACGCCTTTAGCTGTCTCGATATCCAATCTTTTGACAAGTATGTCAGCATTTTCAACAGTGAGCCTAAGTCTTTGGACCTTACTCAATTTGTTCATGCTGTTCCTTTCGCAGCTCTACAATGTCCCATTGGTAAGTACCTTATCCTCACGTCAAATCGACGAGGTCACCAGCCACTCACACACCATTCCAGTATTTCTCTGCTGTACGGCTTGATTCTGCCGCAAAATCCGGTCTGTCTCATTTCATATGTGATGCTAGCTTGTCGGAGGTGCTTATATTTTCATTCAGGTCTACATCTTCTGCCACACTCGGTACCTGTTTCAATCAATGAGTATCATGTGAAGTGACTAACTTTATCCATAGATCGCCATCTCCACTGGAAGCGTCCTTGCAGGCTGGTTTGTCCCACACTGACATAAGATGTTGTGCCACATTAAAATCCCCTCAGGATCATGCGACGAACGGGAAAGCTATATGGTTTGACCCTAGCATCATCTGGCCTGACCGTTCTCGCAAGCATCCTTATCGTCCTGTGGAATGAGAATTCCTCGCCCTTCCACCTGTATCTTGATCTTGTGCCACAGGGCTTTGGTATGGCAAGCTTCATCACCAGTACCTTAATTGTTTGTTTTCACCTCGTCTTGTGACCTTCCTTGTAGAAACTGATACATTTTCAGGCCATGATCGCTGGCGTCTACAAGGAAGACATGGCTGTCGCCACAGGCAGTATGTCATTATCATTTATCATGGTGATTATCTCGCTCATTCGGAAACCAGTCACATACCTTTTTCGAACCACAGGCCAAGTGGTTGGGGTAAGTCTTAGTGGAGCTGTCCTGCAAGCCGTCCTCCTGCAAAAATTGCGGCTACGAATACAGGGTCCTGATTCATCGGAGGCAAGCCGGAAGTTTTATATTGACATGAATACACTGTTTTAACCTCAGTTTCTCCATCTAGCTCATTGAAGCGATCCGGTGCGCCCGGTTTTGTCCTAAAGCCTTGAACAAAACATTGACTTGTTACTAGGAGGACAACAGAAATTATACCCCAACTGGAAGCTACTGTACGGCGCGCAGCTGTGGAATCCTATGCAGATGCTTTGCGTGTCGTGTTCATCTGTCAAGTTGCCATTAATGTTCTTGGATTCATTGCCTGTCTCCCGATACAGGAAAATGTGCTACCGTAAGTCCTTGAGGTCATCACGTAGATGCATTGCTGAAGGGACGACTTCAAGGGGAACTCATGAGGAACAGGAGCAGCATTATCGCAACCAAAACAATTCTGATCGTAGAGACACTCCAGAAAGTTGATGTATCGAGTAGCAAATGTATTTGTACAGTGCCACTGTTACCCTTGCCAGAGCAGGATATTGAACCCAAACATACCATCGGTTTCAATGCCCTCATGAATAGTTGACGACGGGCGATTGATTGGGCCTTGTCATGTGGAGACTAGCTGCGAGTTGGTAAAAATTATTCTAGATTCGGGTGCTTTTCTTCAATCCATCTTCTTGGTCTCCTTGCAATCACGACGCGACTACCAACCGATGACACCCCCTCCCTATCACTATCCGCAAATCGATTTTTGTTGGGCCGCGCGGGGCATGGAAGAATGTTGGACGCTGATACGGTCAAAATCGTTGCGAAAGCTGTGATTCCAAAGAGTGACGAGACGAATGTACGGCGTTGTTTCAATCGTAGGACTTTGTAGATGGACATTCTAAAGCTTTGAAAGCATAAGCCGGTGTACCGAGTTAATTCATAGTTATACATACTGAGTTTTTGTCCATGTCCACCTTCCAGAACCGCGAAGGGAAGGTGTTTGGTTTGCGAGTCCAACGCTGGTTGTAGGCCTCACAAAAATCGGTGATCCGGATTCAAACCGTCCATGTGTGTTTCTGCTTGGCAACAACCTGAATTGTGTGACTGTGACCGTGACAACATTCTCAAATTCACCACTTGCTCATGCCTAACATTCGTGTCATACGCGACATCAAGGCGCGCCATGGCGTTCAGGCCAATGAAATAGCTCGGAGGGCATATTTATATGTTGCCAGGAATCAGGCGCTTCCTCCCCAAGTTCGCCACCAAGCTCAATTGCAGCTGAACACCTTTGGACGTTACACTCGACCCACCACTGTCAAAAATCGCTGCTTCGCAACAGGAAGGGGAAGGGGTATCATGAGTGAATTTGCGCTTTGTAGAGTGAGTTTTTACTTCTTGGGGCCCGTAGGCCAAGTAGTGACTCGTCATTAGTTCCAGTTCCGGCTCAAGGCACTGAAGGGTGAGATCAATGGTGTTCACAAGGCATCCTGGTAACCCGCAGGTAAGCATGGCTAGTCATAGAGGGGTGCGGTGCGTCCATTGACAATTGTCCCTCAAGCTATCCACAGAACCCGAGTTATATTCGTACAGTCTGTATTACTACAAGAATAACTTGCCCAACAGACACATTATAATAATATCGATAATTCACAGCCAAGCCCTTGTATATCAATGAACTACGCTGGAGGGGTGTTTTCAGAACTCCCGATATCGGTCAGACGAAGTTCTGGTTCTCCTCGTTCCTTCCGCCAGCGGTTTGCAATGCTTAGGGTCGCTTTGTCAATTAAAAAACTATCAACGACGTGAGCTGCGGTTCAAAAGCAACGAGAGTAGTGCAAACCCATATTGTCTGAGGAACTTTTCACCAATCTCCCAGTTGCTATGAGCCAATACATCATCGCCGTGTATAGTCACGGAGCGTCGGTAATCTATCAGGCATTCAACAAGGTCGTAGCGAGCTACACAACGGGTCAGTTGACTTCTAAAGGATCAAGGGAAATACAGACTTCGGAAAAGTATCATTCGATCCCGAAGCTCAGCATGAAGAATTCCGTCAATGACACTTTCTAAATGACAGAATTAATGGGAGTGGATAAGTTTCATGATATACACAAGGCATACCATGAGGTATTGTACTGGGAAAGTGTAAGTTGCGTCAATCAAAATATCAGCATCGTTAAGAATAAGACGAACCGTTGAACTATGGAAGGACGTAGGGACGAAGGAAGGCAATATTGATTGTTCCTCTTGTAATTGTCAAGATGATAGCTGGAAAAAGTTGGGGATATGCAGCAGACGAGAGCACATATATACACACTGAATAAGTTTATAGGCTTCAGCTTTGTTTGGATCGTCATCTTCATCCAGAGGCTCAGATGATGCACGTGAGGGCCCTGGCAAAGTCTGGGAAGTAGATATACTCGAAGGAGTGAAAGGTATAGGCGCGAGAGATGAATCCAAGTTGAGATTTACGCCAGGCATGTAGGGCGTCTGATAATTTCCGACCGATGATCCAGGATACGTGTTATTCGGAGACGGCTGCTGCATATACATAGGAGAATCCCCAGAGTTGCGCATGAGGTCCGAAAGCATGGTTCCGCTGCTTTCGCCCGTCCTCGTCGTATTTGAATACATCCCATTGCCGGAAACAGGTGCAGCACCCATGGGTACAAGGAGATTGAATCCATTTTGGTTGCGTTCCGCCTCTGTTTCACCAGACCTTGCTTTCTTCGCTCCTGAGAGTGCGGGATCATCTTCAGCAGAACGTTTCTGGCCAAGTAGGCTAGTTCCCGAGGTAACGGAGGCCTTCTTGCGTTGCTGGTACCCTTCCCATGCAGTGTCGGTTTCTGACCGGTTGATGAATTGGTTGAAGTCTGCCATGTCCCATCCAAGTTTAGGAAGCAGCCCTCCAGCACCGTCACCAATGAAACCAGTAACACTGCGTAAAAGGCCGCGCAAAGTTTGATTCTCTGCCATCAAGTCTTTGCAGGGTGGTAAGGAACGGCTTGGGAAGAATGCGCAGCAGACGAACCTTTCAACATGTTTCTCATTTCTCCAAGGGCTTCATCTTGCCCTCCAGACAAGATTTCGACGCGAGCCTCAAGGTCGCGTATCTACATAGGAAGACACTCAGAAATGGCAATTATTTGTGAGTGAGAACACGATGAACGCACCCTTTGCTGTTTCCTCAGGCGAAATTCACGTTGTGCAATGCGATTCTGATCACGTCTTGCGGCCTGGGAGCTGCGCGATAGTAATCTTAAGTTTGTAGCCGAGAGCCCATGAACCGAACGACTGAACAACATACTTTGGGTTTTTCTTGCGACCAGGCTTGCCAGGCGGGTTGCCGTCGCCGTTGTGAGATTCGAAATCGGAGTCCTGGAATCTTGGGTAAGTAGGCGGAGGATGAAGAAAAGTGGTGCCTACATCGAAATCTCCGGAAACACTACGGTCCCTCGATTCTTTGCCTCCGCGCATTAGGAATGATTGCTTGTGTGAGAGGGATTACGAGGGAGCGTAAGATCTTGCATGTCAACACCTTTAAATACTTACGTAAGTTACTTCCACCTCCAATGGCTGCAGTCTTGGTACATTGCACCGCTCCCCTACACTGTGGGCTTTGGGCTCGGAAGCGCTTTGACTGGAAGACTGAGCAAATGCGAGTAGTTCCTCGGAACAAGCCTTGCGGAAATCTCATTCATAGAGCATCGATCTCGTACAGCTCATGGGCACCACAACTCTCCTGGAAATAACAGTTGCCCCTATGTAACCGCTGTCTGCAGCTCCCATCTTGATAATTTCGCTTTATCGGACCGCGATCGATAACATGTCACCTGCCACGTTGCTGCTAGTTATGAGTCTGACGCAGTTGTCATTCGTCCTCTTGCCTCCCTCCAAACCTATGCCGTCATAACTTAGCAGACCATCATATATTATTTTATTATTATCTGCCGGAGGCTTTTCGAAATAGATCGTGTTCGCCATAGATAATATGCCATCCGCCTCAATTTTCCGTAATCAAACTGCCTACCCTCCGGCCACCCGTCTCCAACTTCTTCCCAACAAACAGCAACATGGGAGATATGACTTTCCGCGTCCAATACAGACCAGGACACAACACAGATCTGCGTACTTTTTCTGCATTCCTTACTTGTGATGATGGAGAGCTGGAGATCTACAAGGCATGTCAATGCCTGTAAATAGATACAGGACACCGAGGGTTGACGCCTTCAACTAGTTCTATCATCCAGTTACAGGCATGAATATCGGTCTAACGACGTTCACCCGCCTCAACCTGAATACAAATATTTTCGAGCCTGCTGGAGAGATTGAGTGGCTATCCGATCAGAATGCAACGATTCATTTTGGAATAGAAGAGGTATTCTTTTGCGACCGGTCTGGCACGTAATAGCTCACGCAGTTTGGCATTAGACTTCCATCAGCGACCTTAGGAAGGTCAAGAACAACAGCCAGTACGTAGGGCCATGATCGAAGAAGCATGTGTATCTTACTCTAATCGCAATTCTGGAAGATCACGGCGTTTTAAAGTTGCAGGCACGCTTTATAAGTGGAAGATAGCAAACAATAATATTGATCTATATGTGAGTTGAAACGACCGAGGCGCCTCCAGATGCTCATCGCTACAATAGTGCATCGATTCTCGAAAAAGACTTGTCGCAAGCTGGATACAGGAAACGCTTCAATTGCGCATTTCGGCTCGTGCTGAGGACATCCTGGATCGGCTGTTTGTGACTCTCGTGCTGAACCTTTGGATTAGGCATATCGGTCATTGGTGACGCTAACTCCTTGTCAATCGACGTTAATGTCGGCGCTACACACAATCGCATTTCTTCTCTACTCGAGTCATCACTAACTTATAATCACGATTGTGTATTGATGACATGATGTATACCCAATATACTGATGGTGACGTCTTCCTCCAGCCACGCATTTGCCGTGTACGAATTTACAATCCGTTGCGCGAGTCCTGGTATCGTGCCCTCGATCGCACGTATGCAAGAATAGAATTCGAGTTCTCCGGCTTTTGTATGACGATTGCAGTGTCCGTGTCATGTCTAGGGAAGACCATCACCGTGCCTCGAATTGTACCACTGGATAACTTCAATTACAATCAAGTTGAGAGAGGAATGAACCATACTGCGTCTTGTTCGCTTTTTATACATAATACGATGACCACATTCCCTGCAGCGAATAGGTTCTCGAGACTTGATTTCGTTTTTGGCACCACAATCTTCATGAAGTATAAGAACAAACGCTGAATAAATCTGCAACGTTCGTACCCGCACAGATGTATTCCATGTCTTGTTTCGGGGCTCCAAACGATTGAGTTCCAGCCGGTGCCCCAGCGCCAGCGCCTGCAACTTGGCCCCCTGGCTGTTGATTCATGGCAAAAGGTGTGGTGGTGACAAAGGTCGAAAAAGACGTTGTGTGGCTGTGTGTGGTTTAGCCATCATCTCAACTCCGACTTATTCATTTTGACAAGATTTGCAGCTTCAAGGAAAATCAAGCCAGGGTCATCATCCTGCTTTCCTAACAACCTATCACAATTGCTGATGTTGCAGTGAGAGAGGTATACATACAGCAATGACCCCCATCTGTCGGACCGGAGCCATCCATTGATTGCTAGATAGACATCATGGATATGTATAGGCATATGAGGCAAAACCTTGGTGACAGGAAACCTCTTAAGAGGTGGGGATGGTACCAAGCTCCAGCGACAAGGCCTCTTTTGTTGACTGTGATGGTATCGATCTCAATTTGACATACAATTTCGACAGACGTCCCGCCTCGGAATATTCCAAATTCTTTACAATGCAGAGCTTCAAATGAAGCGTATTTCCTCATGATCAACCACTGACCCCTGGTAACACCCAGAGCCTATGCTTGACCCAGAACCCCGACGGGATCATCGCATCCGCAAAAAAAAAAGTCTGTGCCTAATCAGCAGCACATCTCCTTGCCGACCGATTTTGATTCCTTCTGTTTGGTCCTCGCGACCAACGGAGCGATTGCTCTCTCAGCGATAATAGGATCGATCTCCTGACAACCTGACCGTGGGCTGTTTCTAAGGTATCTGGAGACCAACTCCCTTATAGACTGCGTTGGGCGTTTCCAAATTCAAGGTTGCTCGTTGCCTCCTTCAGGACTACATATACGCCTACTTTATTTTTCCCTTCGTCCTTCAGCTTCTCACAACGATGACTTCTCTTCCTTCTTTCGTTGAACTCATGGCATCCCTTGGCCTGGACCAAGACACGAAGATTCCGGATCAACGACCGAAATCTACTTTTTCTTCACCATCTACTTCACCTCGACTCATAGGTGCTGGGGTTCCGACGCACTCCAGATCCAAGTCCACACAATCTTTGCGAGAATCGAGTCGCCCTAGAGTCGCCCGTTATTCTCCCTATTCCCCCATCGTTGTATGTCACGGCCTTATCTTTATTTATGTAATGTGCTTATATTTAGGCTCAGTCGGCATCCCGCCGAAGTAGCTTATCCTCCGTCTCCTCCTGCTCTCTAGAGGGAGATCGATCTCCCTTACGCGTGAGCTAAATTCTGTGCTATTTCATGATATATTCCTTATGAGCTTTATCCAGGCCATCTCTGCCTCTCCGAGACCAATATCGCCTCGCTTATCCAGGCGTTCCATGAACAACCTTTCAGTCAATATCTACGGCTCGGTATCTGACCTTTCAGCCAACACTCCCATATCTTCATACGTACGCCGGAAAACTCCCGGCACTTCTCCCACTTCCCCAACTTTCTCAATCGAATCTCGCGATTCTTCGCCCATGCCGATGTCCGTGCCTTCACTCCCTGCCTTGTGGCCACACTCTGCCAACTCGGATTCTTTCCCTATCACCCCAAAAGACTCTGAATCACCTCCCCTTGAAAATTACTCTTTTGAAGACGCAACGAAACCCCAAACTAGCCGTGGTCGCCGCAGTGTCGGGATACGAATTTCTACCCCACCCCGCTCTGCCGATCTAACGTCGCACTATCCACGTCGCCGCTCTCTTGCTCAAGTCTCTTGAGCTTCTCCAGCCCAAACATATTTTTTCCCAACTGGGCGATTGTAATTCAGGACATTTTTTATAAGTGGACTTTCGTACAATGTACTTGTGTATACCATATCATTCCTTCGGACTTTCGTATTTTATTCCTGCTGGAACCTATTCATCACTCTCATTATGCCTACTATCTCTCGGACAATGCGCTGTATGGACTGAACTTTGAACCCACTTGGACCCCACTCCACTCCTTCATCTCCACCCATTGGCATTTGCGGTTGGTTTTAGCGTTGTCATGTATGTTCTTAGGTAGCAATGCATGGAGTTTCGCTCGTAACGACCCATCTTATCGCGATTGATTACGTCGTATCAAGTTTGTAGCACAGAACCCGTCACCCAACAATTGCGTTGGCGGCGTCGTAACAAATTCATTGCCATGCACGCTGTTGCTTGTGGATCGGTAGTCGTCGGGATTGATATCAGACGTATGTTCAAAGAAGTCTGATGGAATACAGATGGCGGTATGCAGTGAATGTATGGATTTCAGCTGTTCTATACATTAGAGGGGCAACAGAATGAATACTTCGCAGATCCCATTGTCGCGTTTCGTGGAAGAACAAGATGTATGTATCAATGGAAATCAATCATGAGACTCCTCATCAGCGCCAGGACATTGATTCTGCATCGCTTCCTCGTCGTTGTACTGCACTCCGCACCAGAAACAGTACCCATGTACATCGCGGAGGTAAGTGAGTACAAGGGTGAGGCGGTCTTGTGCCTAAAGGAGATTTTGAGGAATAAACACACGGGGAGATCAACAGATCACTTCACCTGGAGACGCAAGAACTGGATGGCCTCCTCAATTACCTCTTCAGGGAACGTCTCAGCGAGACTGGAATTCTTGACCGCTAAAGGCGAATCATCGAGTGGTCGCAGGGCATCTGCCTGCATCTGCTTTCGCAGACGCACTTGTATGGGTTCGCCATGATATTCATGCGGAAGGCCGGTAGCACCGCGTAGAGCAAGTGCATCCATAAGACCCTCCGGGAAGGTATCCTCGTTGTTAGGATTGAGCCATAGAACATGGAACTACGTTCCACAAACAACAAAAAGACGATCAACGGACATGAGTTTTCATCAACTTTCCATTTTGAATATACGCAAACTCACAGTTTTCCCTGCTTGCTCGTCGAGCGTAGTACAAGTGCGTTGCGCAGGACCTGGGCATAGATGTCAGTGTCAGATTGTGGAAATGATTCAATGGTAACAAGGGGATAACGTACCGAGTCGTCCTTCTGCGCGTTTCTCTTCATATTCCCGTCGTGCCCGATTCCGGAAATCCTGGTGGCTAATATCTTCAGCCTCCTTCGCCATCTTCGCCATTTTTGCAACACGCTCAGCCGACGTCGACGGGGATCGAGCCCGCTTGCCTAGACCAATCCCCTTCTTTCCTGTTCATCGCGTCTGTCACGGACGGTGCTGCCTTGAGGATCGACAAGCATGACGAACCTGTCCATTCATTCAACGGAAGGGGCTTTACGAGATGGCCTGAGGCCGGAGGAGTGGGTCCTGGTCCTGGAGAACTTGGACCCACCCCAGGCTGAGTTTCCTCATGAAGCGCAGCAGGACGTTTCACAGACGGTTCCTCAATCTTACCGAGAGATTGGCCCGGTTTGAAACCCATCTTCATCATCATCGTTAGTGCCTTGTTACCGGAGGAGATGCCTGCATCCTGTTCCTCCTTGGCACGTTCAAAGAGGCTCTTGCTGAGGCCCTCCTCTCGCGCTTCGAGCTCGCGCTGTCGCCTGCTTTTAATCCTATTCTGCTCATTCTTCAGCTGCGCCTTCTTTTCGGCCTCCTTGCGAAGCTGGGCATATGTCTTGGTTTTCGCTGCGGTGGGTGCGTCGGGAATCAAGAACTTGTCGGATAGGTAATCGTCTTCATCTCCAGACATCCTGTTTGACCAAACAACACGTAAACAGTGGCACTGGTATTGGCGCCACGTGCTTTTTGAGGTAGATGGCTTTATATGATGAGCTGGCGAGGTATTCCTGTACTTGAGTTACTTAGGTAATGTAGGAATCTCCTCATCTTTATGCTTTCGTCGAGTTGAGTCACACGAGAATATAAAAAGGGTATGTTCGTATCAAACAACCACAGCATTATGAACTATGAGGCGCCGGACCAGAGACTTGACTAGTGAAAAGAGTAATCGATCGAGGGACTGACAACAACACAATTCACAGGTCTTAAAAAACGATTTCGTAAACGTGAGCATGAGGGAGTAGCGTAACGGGTCATGTATTAGGCGGCAGCAGCGGCGGGCTCAGCGGCGGCGGGAGCATCGGTCGAGGGCTCAGTAGCGGTTTCCTCATCGTGAGGGGGAGCATTGACGGCAACCTTGACGGCAATGGCCCTTCCGCCAACATCCTTGCCTTCAAGAGCGGCAATAGCCTTCTTCTGTTCCTCTTCGCCGCCAACGTCGACGAAGCCGTAACCTTTGCTCTTCCTGGGTTGTCCCCAACGCCTGCGGACAATACGAGCAGAGTTGACGGTGATGCCGGCGTCGGTGAAGAGAGTAGAAAGGCCAGCGTCATCAATGTTGAAGCCAAGGTTGGCGACGAAGAGCATGGTCTTGGAGGGCTCTCCGACGGGGTCCTCACCAGCAGGGCGGGGAGTGCGGGGAGCCTTGGGCTTGCGAGCACGAGGAGCCTTCTTGGAGGCGGCACCTTCGGCAGGGGAGACATCGGTCTCAGTAGCAGGGATGGTGGCGCCAGCCTCGGAAGTCTCGCCTTCAACCTTTGGTGCCTTGGGCTTGCGCTGAGAAATGTAGTGATGAGATGAAATCAGCGAGCTTAGGATAATTAAGGGACTTACAGCAGACTTCTTCTTCTTCTTCTTGGGCTTGGCGGCTTCGTCAGTGCCAGGAGCAGCCGCGGCAGGCGCCTCGTCGATTCTTGCGGGCTCGCCATTGGCCTCAGCCTCTGAGATTTCACCGGGGACAGCTTTGCTGCCACGCCTGCCGGGTCTCCTCTTGGCCTTCTTCTTCTTCTTTTCCTTGTCCTTCTGCTCAGAGGGTTTGGCAACCTCGACGATTACCTGACGACCATCGAGCTCCTTCTTGTCGAGGACCTCGACGGCCTTTTGAGCGGCCTCGGCGGTGGCGAGAGCGACAAAGCCATATCCAGCGGAGCGAGTGCCACGTAGGATGACTTGTGCAGACAGACTGTGGGTTAAATTAGCAAATGATGGAGATGGAGGCTGTGCCAATTTGCCACGTACATATCGCTCTCGACGGGCGCAAAGAAAGCCTTCAGCCCTTCATCCGTAGTGGAGTACGCAAGGTTTCCGGCAAAGACCTGATGGTCGTGTGAGTGGCGCAATGCGGGGCATGGGGAAGAAGATGAGGCGTACCTTGAAGCCAGGAGCCTCTTCGGCTTGCGTAACGGGAGCGCCGTTCTCGGTGACAGGGGCGGCTGGGGCGTCAGACATTATGAGCGTGCGGGGGGTGCTGTTGAGAGTTGAGTGGTTGATGAACGTGTAATGAACTTGAGTGAACCGGTTTCTTCGTGTCAAACTTGGAGGTCAAAGAAAAACACAGGTGCAGGCTGGCAGCGTTCTTATGCAGACAAACACAGACAAACAACCACCCCTCCGAAATGGGAAAGTGTGTTTGATGTTGCCATGACACCGGAACAAGTCCTCTGTGCATGCATCGGTGGCAGTCCGTTTTTGCTGCCTGGGCGTCTCAGATGCTGTTAGGATCACTTGGACACGAGAAGACGCGTCTTGCGGCCAAATACGAGGACTGGCATGTCGCGAAGTGCCTGGCGACAACTGACAATGGTGATGGCGTCGCACTCGCTTGGCACGCAAGAATGGTCTGTGCGCTGATGCCGGCAAGAACCGCCGTTTAATATATAAACATGCCAGAAAAATGACAAGGCGCAACAAGTTTTCCTTTCTCTCCATCGACGTTGGCTACGGCCTCCTCCATTCATTTACTCCCCGCTCGCTCACGACTTTTCAATACGATGGCCGTAACAAAACTCATCAACCTCATCGCCCTCTCTTCCATAGCCATCCTCGCCTGCTCATATGGCGCCACTCCTGTCTCTGCTCTCTCGGTAGACACCCACCACCTTGCTGCCCGCTCTCCATCCCATGCCCTTCTCGCGAAGAAGAAGCGTTCTACCAACAGCAAGCGATGCAAGGCTCGTCCTCCCCCTTCAGCTTCCTCCACCCCCGTTGCTACCACGGTTGCTAAGCCTACCACTACTCCCGCTCCTGCTACCACAAAGGCCGCTGCCTCCCCCGTAAAGGCCGCTGCTACCACCACAAAGGCCTCTACTGGCAGCACTGGTGGCAGCACTGCTGCCGATGGCAAGGGTAAAGTCGGTATCGCATGGCCTCAGGATGACGACAAGGCGCTCGCTTTCTTCAAGACCGACAAGGTCTCTTCGTAAGCACTTTCCCTTATCATCGCCATCATCTCATTCTGATCGTCACGTCAATCTCTCAGAGTTTACACTTGGAGCCCTTATTTCCCCCCTGCTGCCAAGAATCTCGGTTTCCAGGGAGTGCCCATGCTCTGGGGTGAGAAGCAGACTTCCGAGTTCTCTCGTCTTGTTGTAGAGGGTTACGCCAATGCCGTACTCGGCTTCAATGAGTAAGCCTGTCACTTCACTCTATGTTGCATGTCCGCTGAGCACGCACAGGCCCAATCAGCAGGGACAGTCTGACATGACACCTGAGCGCGGCGCTCAGCTTTGGCAACAATACATCCAGCCTCTTCACAACAAGGGTTACAGGTTGATTTCTCCTGCCCCGACCAATGCTGATTCGGGTAAGACTTGGTTGCAGAACTTCTTGAAGGCCTGCGAGGGTTGCACTGTACGTCTCCGTTATACTGGAATCTAACATCCAGCAAATTTACCATGACGACAGGTCGACGCTATCGCCGTTCACTTCTACGGTACCGACCCCCAGAAGTTGATCGACTACTTGGTGGAGATTCACAACACCTTCGGCAAGCCTATCTGGCTCACTGAGTATGCCTGCGAAGTATGTTGCTTTTCCGCCTACCTTCATTTCTTTTTCTAATGCCCCGCTCTGTAGGACTTCAGCGGAGGCAAGCAGTGCAGCACAGACGATGTCTGGAACTTCATGACCAAAACCAAGAACTTCATGGACAACACTTCTTGGATGGAGAGATACTTCTACTTTGGTAAGTTTGAGGATCTTTCTTTATGTCAACCGGTCATTCACACGGAGATGTAGGTGCCATGTACAACCTGGGCAACGTTGCTGAGGTCAACCGCCTGTTGGGATCCAATGGTCAGCCTACCGACCTGGGCTGGGCATATATCAACTAAGCTAAGGAAGACTTGTTCTTCGGCTTGCCTGAGCCTATTTGTCTCTTAACGCTGATGCACTGCATATTACTTGGATCTGTGCATTTTACTTGATACCCCGCATCCACATAATCCCTGCATTTTCTACTCCCTTCTAACCCGCAGCGCCCACTGAGCGGGCGTTTGGCGGCCGTTGGTTCCTGCCCATCATTCTTGAGAGCCTTGCGTACTGGTTTACTAGAGTTACTCATCCTTGAAATTTAGTGGTAGTGAGCAATTAGTATTTGATTTGCCTCCATTGCTGGAATGTGTGCCCAAATATTATACCCTACTAGGTGTAAGCCTGGAGTGACTTACAAGATTGTACTGCTACATATATAGCATGCAGCGGCTAAACAGGTATCTGTTGAGTTGTTTCGCATAGTTTCTCATGTGCGTGCTTGTGACGACGCTTACACGGACCCCCTGCTCGGCACCCTCTGATTTTTCACCATTCACCGTCGCTTTTTCAAGATTTCTGTGTAGGTGTACTTAGTATTGAAAATTAAGGAATATACAAATTAAATGGAGGTAAAATATCTCATAGTTCTCAAGTCCCTCTCCACCCAGGGTTGGCCAAGTCACTCTTTTGTCACATATGCGGGATGGATCGCTTGCTTGAACCAATGGCGAAGTCGGATTTCACTCGGATTGATCCTTGGCTTGATGTTACTTATATACACGTGTGGTGACAATTTGTGACCTGCTGAGTAGGGGGTCTTGCCAACTGTGTAGTAGGGGCATAGTAGGCAAATTCATTGAGACCAGACGATATACATATATCATAAGTTGTTCCCTAACGACAAGTTTGCTGTCTTTTACCAGTGGACGACATGGTCAAACATCTTCCACCTTCCGTCAAACACTTGTTAACGCTGCGCAATCCAAACGTGTTGCCAGGCCCTCCTCCTTCTCAACTACAAACTCTTTTCACCCGAACATCGCGCGATGCAAAGCTGAAAAATGCGGAGACGGGTTGGCTCGTCCTCACGGTATGCAATTCAGCATTTCTTCGTCATTCTCCCTCCTGATCGGAGGTGCAGACATGCACCCTTCTTAGTGCCAATCGCCCCGCATCCCTAGGTTATCTGTATCGATTCGCGACTAGACCCGATATGAACGAGCCCAGTTCTCGCATAAACGTGGCCCAAGCTGTGAACAAGGCTGCACTTATGCGGGAGTCGGCTCTGAAGAGTGCAATCTTCGTAGGCGTTCCTCGAGTGAGCAAACACCTCCTTTCGCAACTTGACCCGTCCTCCCCATGATGCTGTCACGTTGATTTGATGGGACTTAGCACGGCATTGCAGGTCATACTTTCCCTCGCAGAATTACACGAAGCGCTCGATGACGATGTAAAGAAGTCCCTGAGAACGCATTCCCGTAGGTGAGATTGAATTCTTTCATTATTCTGCCGAAGGCTATTCCGGCACTTCTCATAACCTAGAATCAAGTTCTGACTTGGCGTTTTTTTCCCGAACTACCGTGATGGGGTTCTTTGCAGGATCGCTAGCCCCGAGAACATTGAATCGACAATTGTGCGGGGCAGAGCTTTGTGGAACTCGATCTATGCACCTCATGCAGATAAACTCCACGACAAACTGGGAGCTTATCACCCAGACTTCATCTGTACGTACCCCACGTTCCCTTCATCTGTCACTCTTCTTCCAATCATGGCGTGGGGGTAAGCGAAACATGCGTGGCTCGCCTGTGGGTCCCACAGGAGTTTCCCCCTTGGGCCGATCTGGAGCATCTCGTGCCCACTTATCCGATGTTCAGAGTCACACACGCCTCAGGCGCCACCCTATCTGGGCATCTATTCTACATGTGCAAAGAGCTCGTGTGCTTATATCCGTGTTTTTTTTTTTTCGCCTCGTTGCATGTTAGCCTTCATCATCCAGAGCTACGGCATGGTTCTTTCACCCCTGCCTGGGGAAACGAAAGCTTTCCATGACGAAAGCGGATTAGAAGACCCCAACCAGGGCAATCTCAGCCGTGCGCTGGGTTCTGTGGTCGGTATTGCTGCACTACGAGCAGAAGGTCGCGTAGGACCACAGCTTGTAAGCCATACCTTTGGTCTCCTCAAGGCGCGATATGTCGAGGATTTGTCCGCGGAAGACGCGTGGCTTTCCAGTGATGAAGGTACCGAGTGGGTCTTGCGCACTGTAGACGAGATTCTCGATGTCGTTTCATCAGAAGATCAGGGCAATGAGGTCAAGGTGAAATTGTAAACGTCGTGTTTCGGTAGAGGCAGAAAGGCGTGGAGGGTCGGGTGACCAGCATCTCTTGTGTAATGTACCTGCATGTAGACTGCATCGTGTTTGTGATTTCCAACGCGATTTCGCACCCCCTTGCCTCACTGCTGTTCCACGTGAGTGCCTCCAAGTCCCAGGATCATCCCGGTCAACTTCCACCTATTATCGATCCGGCATATCAACACATCGAACAGCCTAAGAGATCTCACAATCGTTGACCGTGCACCCTCAAGACCTCAAGGAGCTGTTTAAGAGGCGCTCTCGGTAAATTCACTCGGCGATCGATGATGTACCTTTATTTCCTTGGCGAGGCGAATAATTAAAAGTGTTGTTACATGGAGTGGCGGGCTCGCCGTTGGTATAATATAGTACAAGAGCAACCCTTGGATTGCTCGTTCGACGACGCTTCAGAGGTTCCATTGTGCGCAGAAGCGGTAAAGCATCATGGTCACCACAACCGTGTCCATTATCGGGGGATGCATCTTGATAGGGGTCAGATATGGTCAAAGATTCAAGGGTACACATCGGAGAGAAAAACGCGTACCACTGTGCCCGTGCCTGCTGAACGGAAGAAATGAAGTTCACCATACACATCGCCAATTTGGTAGCGTGTAGGCCGAGTAGGGCGGAAAAGCGCGATAACCGCACCAGTGCCATCCTGCAACTGGAAAAAAAAAGAGAAAAGAGATGAACATCAGCTGATGGCGTACTCGGAGGAATTTGAAAAAACAGACCATAATGTCATGGTTTTTTGTGCTTGGTCGCCATCGGTACTGCGCACCATCAGGACCACTAAAGTACCGCATGCCCTGGAAGGAGGAAGGGTTACGAGCAATGCTATAAACGTGTTGGATGAGACTGACGTTGACATTGGGATCAGGTATGACCAAATCAGCCATTGGTTGTGTGTTCTGCAAAATACAAGGGGTCAAGCCGTGCCAATGTACCGGCCAGGCAGACGTTACTTTGCCAATGATAACACGCCCAAGTCCACCATTACTTGACCACTCGAGCTTCGCCACTCTGTCTTCTTTATTAGGACGTATTGTTCGCCACAAAGTCGTAACACTCTGTCCACTGGCGCTGACGGATGTCTGTAGACGAAGATTAACCATTGAAGTCGACATCAGCGAGTGTAGAAGAAGCACACCTGGAAGCGGTAAAGGACACCCCATGAATTGAAGAGTGAGCTTTCGCGTGGATCTTGGCTAGTCCACGAAAGAATGTCGTTGGAAGCGGTAGTCATCGTAAGGGAGTGGATTGAGGCAGAGGTTTGGTTGCGGATTGACTGGTAATGTCCTCCCTAGAAGCTGATGCTTTTTAAATCACCTCGCGTCTAAAGTAGCCGATAGATTTGGCGAGATTATAAGGTAAACCTATTGCGGGATATGGGAGTCCAGAGCCGATCGGGAACGTGGCCTTCTTGGTAAAATGATAAAGACCGAACATGACAAAAACGTGTGGTGAATGGGAAAAGCTCATACAAATTTTTCGTGAGTGGAGCAATGATTTGACCGTCAAGTCGAGGCAAGGATGATCGAACTTGGGCACGAGTTTTGAAATAGCCGAAAGGATGGATGGTTTGTCAGATCTATCATCAGAAAACAAAGCCCGGAATAAGTCCTTGTCCTTTCGAAAACAAGTCGCACATTGGAAGGCATTTGCACGCACCATTATACTCGTAAGAAAGACATTGCCGTTTTATTCCATTTAGAGTTCGAGAGATTTATGTTTATGTTTTTTCTCGGCCCAAGCAGGCGCCCCCCATTAGGCAGTAAGTCACCAGTAGATGGGCTATGTAGATGCGAGGAGGCGTTCAACGTGTATCCAGAATCCAGGTTTACGGACAAGGTTCCATGTCATGTCGGGGTACCCAATTCTGGAATAATATCGAAAACTGGAAAAAAGATAAGATATAAGTTGCAAGATTTCTGCAAGTTGTTATTTTCAGATCTTGATATCAAGATTTTTGTACGGCGCCAAGAAGGGACAAAATTAGAGCCTGCAGGTCAGTCTCTGTCACTTGACATTAAAGGAAGTGTTTTTTTGGTTCCTGTATTCGGAGTAGGCAGTGAATATGATGTAGCTAATTTTACACGAATGGAACCGATGGATGGGGCTGCAAGAGATTGAACTATTAACCACGTCAGAAGTGGACGGACACCCAACGATGCACCATCACTCACGGGGCTCGGCTCACGGAACGACTCGTACGCCCAAGCTCTTAGCGCTACCAACGATCATCCTAGCGATGGATTCTAGCGGAAGATGCTTCATATGCTCATCTGTCGATTTAATCTTCGCAATCTCATACACGTGTTTGAGGCTGACCGTCCCGTTAAATTCGTGACCTGGCTTTCCGGTCCCTTTCTCGATGCCGGCTGCCTTCTTCAGGAAATAGGAAGCTGGAGGAGTTTTCGTGACAAAGGTAAAGGTGCGGTCGGGCTGGACAGTAATGAGGGTCGGCGTTGGCACGCCTTGCTCTATGTGCGCAGTCTTGGCGTTGAATTCTTTACAAAAGTCCATGGACTTTACACCACGAGCTCCGAGAGCTGGGCCAACTGGTGGAGTTGGGGCTGCCTTCCCAGCTGGAATTAGCAAACGCTGTAAACATGCCCATAGAGAGTTAGTGGTAGTCGAAGTATGATTAGATGTTGCACGCACCACGACCTGTGCTCTAGCCTTTGCCGCAGCCTTGGACATGATGAGCTCGACAACAAAGTCTAGTGACTGTTGTAACGGCAAAATTCCAGTCGGCCACTCGGGCAGGTCACATGACAGGTTAGCGTGTTACGCGTCTGATGCAGTGATCGTTGCTGGCGGCGCTCTACCTTCCTCGCCACAACAAGCATCTCGAGCTCCAACACAACATGCGCTCATTTTTGCTTCTGCTGTCTCTCGCATGCATTGCGACTGCAACCCCCCTCTTTGACGAACAAGTTCCTTTAGGGGCTGGGCTCATGACAAGCTATCCAGGGTTTACTTTGGACCTCAACGCACAACGTCTTGTGCAGCTTGATGGCCGAGCGCCTGTGTGGGTGTCTGAGCTGGACAAGGTAGCGTGTACTCATGGGTACCCCTTTTGCTCTGATTGAGTGTTCATCATTATGACAACAGGTCCGAATGAAAGCGAAAGGCATCAAGTTTTTCGACATGTGAGCAAACTCATATCTAGAGCCATAATTACGACATAGCACCACTCACGCGCGGTCTCATAGTACGGACACACAAGACCTGGGGTCTTCGGTTCACACAAGGCTCCAGAGCGCAGGTATCTCCGCTTTCAGCCCTCGATTACGTCCAATCTTGACCATGTGAACCCAGGCTCCTTTCCATCACCAAACGCCACAGAGATAGTTAAACCTATTCTGAAGACGCTCTCGACGAAGGGACCAGAGGAAAACCTCAAGAAATTCTCCAGTTTTCGCACCAGGCGTAAGATTCACACCCTTGAAGTTCCTCATCAGTCTAACATTGGCCACGCAGATTATCGCAGTGAGGTGAGTCTCTCAAACATTCAAGACTAACTAGCATCTCAAGGCCTGTTTCCAGACCGGCAGACAAAGCCAGAAATGGCTTCTTTCTCGCATTAGCGAGGTCCGTACACCTCAGAGGTCCGGGTCGACACCATACTTACCAGTATGACAGATCACCGACAAAGAAGCGTCACCCTCTCTCCGACAATCAATCACTTTGTCTGAATTTCCGCATTCTTGGGGACAGAATTCGATCGTCAGTGTGTTTATCAATTAGGTCTCGTCTTGTCTTAGTATTTTGCTTTAGATTGTCAGGATCAATGGAACCTCTTTCACTGACGACGGTGTTGTTGTCATTGGCGCCCACCAAGACAGGTGAAGTGGGAACATTTCCAACCACATGATCATCTTCCTTACAGCAATCTCTCTTGCGGACAGTACAAACATGTGGCCATTCCTTCCTGCACCTGGTATGTGACTGCTTCTTTTGCCTTGATGCTTTCTTATCGTAAGTGTTCACAGGCGCGGATGGTGTGGTGAAATGCTGCCTCAATTCCGGTCAGCCACTGACGCTAGCCCTGCAGATGATGGTTCCGGAAGTGTCACAATCTTGGAAGCTTATCGCGCGTTGATTACGGCCAACTTCCGTCCTGAGCGTGCCGTTGAATTTCATTGGTATTCTGCTGAAGTGAGAAAAAATATATACGATCAACATACTGAACGGCACTTAACAAAAACTACTCTAGGAAGGTGGCCTTCTCGGCTCGCAAGCAGTTGCTCGGGACTATCAGAGGCGTTCAGTAAACGTGTTAGCCATGAGCCAGGTACGAATGTTAACTCCTTCAAGTTACCTTGTAACCAGAATTATCAGTTCGATATGACGGCTTGGGTCAAGGTAATTTCACCGGTAATCTTCTCACCGATATTCTTATTTGCATTGCCAGCGAGGAACGCAAGAAGAAGTGGGAATTATCACAGACTTTGTTGATCCAGAGTACGTCTATTTCACTAGAATGCAACTCGAAACTGACAAATCTTTGTAACATAGTGTTACGAAGCTCAACAAAGAACTTGTTGAGACGTACCTTGATATTCCCTATGTGGAGGTACGCCTACATGCTTGACTAGTGATTTTTGTTGATTTTCTGCCTGTAGACTAAATGCGGCTACGCTTGCAGTGATCAGTTGAGAATTTTGTATGTTCCATCCGGACACATGTTGACGAGCTCCTCTCTGAATCACAGCGCCTCGTGGAGCAAAGCAGGATACCGATCTTCTTTCACGATTGGTCAGCCCTTCCTTTTTGCTGGATGAGAATTAAATTAACGTACATTTCTAGAGAGCGCCTTCGAGAATTCCAACCAGAACATTCACTCATCCAACGAGTAAGCAGAGACTGACTGGATTGTATACGAAAGTCTGACGTCCTTCAAGCCGCATAGATATTTCTGACGAGTTCAGTTTTTCCCACATGCTTGAGTTTTCCAAGCTTGCGGTCGCATTCGCCGTCGAATTAGGTGGGTGGTCGAACTCGACGGCTTAGGCTACGCCGTCATTTTCGAATTCCATGGCATCGACTCAAGTCGATCCCTTTCAAGCGAGTATTTGGATATATATAATATAATCGCGGTCTCAACTTTTTCAAAGCCTTCTCGTGCATAGCCTATTGTAAGATCCCAGATTCATCCTCCCCCTTTTCTGTTGGGAAGAAAATTCTGGTCTCTGGGGCACATAGGTGGCTCATGTATGACCAATCGATCGTTAAAGGTTGTAATTGATGAATAGGAAGGTCCATACTTCACAGATCAAGCATGAAGGGATGAGGCAACAGGCTATGCAGCCGACATGAGGTGAACGTTGGAAAGGCCAACTGGTCAACACTGGTCAAAAAAATGGCACAAAAAATAGGCTGTTTGATAAGCCTAAGCCTGCCATTTGCTTTGAATGCTATTCATGACGCATAGTTAGAAATTGAAAATGGCCTGACCATATCGCGTAGTAATACTACTAAATAGAGACTTAGACATTGCTGGTGGTCGTTAGAGATTCTGCCAAATGATAGCGATTGCCTTTGTTCAGGCCTCAATGGCGTGATAATATGCCCCCAGCCTTGGCCCTTTATCAACCCTGTTAACTGTCTGATAACAGGCTTCACAATGCTTGACACGCTGATTTCGATTATTGGAATTTGGCACGGATAGTTCTTTGAATCTCAAGTCAGTGGAACAAGCATGTTGTCAAAAGACAGCACCCTATATTACCAACTCCAGGGAGAGCGTGCATTGTGCTCTACACATTCAAGGAACTCCCAGTGGCGCCACTTGAGTCCCAGATGTGGAAATACAAGAGGCCAGAAAGACCATGCCATTGAATATCAACAAACAACAAACCTGCCAAACCTTTACGGGGATAGATTCGTCTCAACTCTTCACTTCACTTCTGCAACGCTTTAACTTATTTCTTAAACCAAGCACGGATGCTATGAATGAGGATGTCCAGCCCAACGAACGGAGGACGAACAGGAAGGGTGCTTCTATACCTGTTATTCGATCCACACCAGCAATTGACAGAGGTCGAGGTTCATTTCGGCGCGGTGACTTTGGGACTCGCTATCAGCAAAAGCCAATGAATAGACCTAATAAGCATTATTCTTTCGCCTCTCAACACAACCATCAACAGCATAGCTATCTAGGCCAAAATACTCTCTACAATCCGCACAACGCGAAACGCAGACGGATTGATTACGACCGTAGTACGGAGCCACATTCTCAACCCGAACAACCAGACCCCTTGCTTCTCTCTGCATCACGGCTACATGCTAAGCCCAGGAAACGGAAAGCCCAGCACGAGCCTCTAGAACTTCTTATCGATCTTCCACCGCATTGTAGGAAAGGCGCACCAGATTCGAACAGCTTGAGGAAGAGTTGGCAGACTCAGCAGATCGTGGACCTCTCTGCTCAAACAGGTGTTCCAGTTCGATGCGCTGGGTATACCAAAGATTGCGCTCGGTTTGTCATTGACGAAACCCCTGGCCGTCCTCGAGGAGGAAGCCATGAGAAAGCGCAGAGCAGTGGCAGCCATTTGTCTGCAGAGATACTATCAGGTGAGACTAGTCATCTACTATATGCATATGCCCTGACCATATAATAACTTTAGTATCTTCCCCGGAGCCTACATCTTTGACTTCGGACGTCTTGCCCAGCACGATTGATGACGAGATCATCATCGTCAGGGACGTCAACACGCTAAACATGCCTAATGAGTGGCTCCTACCCTGTTCTCCTGTGCAATCGGTGGGTTGACTTTGCTCTCCTTTTGACGTGAAATGACTCCCAATATCGTCTAGAGTACACAATTTCTTCGCCACCCTAGCCCACTCAGATGCACTGAACGTGGCTGCCCAGAGACCCCCGAGCCTCTGAAGTTTCCGCGTGCCTTTAGATCTGGAGCCTTCACTGTTTCTTTGCGGCAGAATGATCTGCAATCCCTTCCTTCCTCACCCATGCAACGTAGTTTTTCCCCAACCCCTTCCAATTGTTTATCTCCTTTACACTTCCGCGCAGAGGGAGGTATAGATGAAATTGCTCCAGGTCAAGGAGAGCAAACCGTGCCATCTGTATCGTCTGCGTCTGAAACGCCTGATTCTCCTCCGGACTTTTCAACGACCACCAATCCTTCCTTACTGCCCTTCAATAATGACACTCGTGTTAAAAATGCCTCGAACATCTTTTCCCACCGCTGCGCTATTGGCTCTGAAGCTGAGACGATACAGCTTCCGTTGTCACAATCTGATAAGGTTCGTAGGCTTGTGCGCCTTGACACTGGTTCTGGTCCTATCACGTCTGTCTCTATGCGCGGTTCAGTTGAGCTGTTTGACTTTAAACCCCTAAGGTGAGATCTCATTCAGCTTTCTTCTTCTATTTGCTCATGGTAATTAGGCATCGACGCACTGTCAAGTCTCAACGGGCCGCAGAATTGATTGATGATGCATGCATCGTGCAGGCAGGCAGCGACTATCTTATGGTCTTTGGTCACGCTCGAGATCAAGAACAGCTTTCATGGTGTCGTTTCCGATCTGGTGCAACTCAGGTTAGCCGTTTCACAGTGCACGTGGGTCATACAATGTAAATATGTCCCAGAACGAATGTTTCCCGCTTTCCCGGCCATGGAATAGTGCTAAGAAGGGAGGGGTGAGTGCTGTAGCCTCGATGATACAGCCCATGCAATTTGCAACCGGAGGCTACGATCATGTGGTCCACCTGTGGGACGTCAAATCAGATCTTTCAGCTGCGTCACCACAGGCCTTGGCAATTAAACACACATCGCAAGTTCAATCACTATTGGCAATTCGTGACACAAGCCATAAACTCGTGTCTGCGGGAGCGGACTGCAACGTGCATGTATGGGACTTATCTTCAGAACGTGTCGTCAATACTCTTAGGCCATCGAATGCAATATATCATCTTCACGCCATTGCACCTCCCTTTTGCACCCTTCTTGAGGTGAGGACACCCTCGCATTATTTGGTAAATAACCTGATACAGACACTTCCAAGGTCGCTCATCGCGAACTTCAGTTTGAAGTACGGGACCATAGGCTGGTCCCAGAGTGCCCGGTTATACGCTTTGGATACGGTACTGATAAGGTCCACGGAAGATTTATCAAAGGTCGGTGAGACTTGTATCGAGACGTGTACACCATCTCTGACAGCTTTGTCCTTTGTTATGTAGGTGCCTCATCATCTAATATGTTTGCCTGTGGATCGAGGGATGGATTTCTTCGGTTGTGGGATCTACGAAACGTCAAGTCTTCAGCGACAAAGGTGACCAAGAGCTTCCGTCATGATGCTATAGCTGTGGCTTATCATTTATGCGTGAATCAGGTCTCGACACATCGTGGAGAGAAGATCGTGCAGGTGGCCTTCAAAAAGGCGGAACTAGTCGTCTGCACTGAAAGTGGCCACACAAGTGTTTTCCCACACGGTAATGAATCGGGATAGAGGATATAGATGACGTGTGGTCGCAGCCTTGTATTACTAGTGAAACACCTATGGGCCAATCCACCTCTAATTTGCCTGATATAAAAACTTACACTATATTTGGAAATGCCTCCCAAATAAACCATGATTAGGAATCTTATGTAATCAGGACCCGCAATTGACTACTACTATCTCCGAGTTGGACATGTCCACCCAGCTCCGCCACCGTGAAGACGTCGAAAAAGCCCATGAAGTGCAGAAGAGGGCGGCAATCGTTGTCCGTCCTGTTATTACCATAGGAATGTACTTACCCATGGTCTTATAAGCCTTCATTAGGGAGGCGCACGTGCAACTGCTGTGGGATTAGGATTGGCTATTGTCGTTCATTACTCATGGCCTCTGTTTCGGTAAGGTTCATTCCATGGCCGAGGCTAGTGCCACTCAAAATGCTTATTCAGGCGACAACCGTTGGCCTTCAAAGGGTTCCTTGTCTCAACTTGTACGTTGCAACCTTACAGAGCGTCATCACTGTCAAACATCCTTCCTTCAGTCACGGTCTTTGGCATGGTGTTCAGTGCCGAAAACGCATTGCAGTCACACGAAGCAGAGCAACGATACATTGAAAACAGTGTCCGCAAACAGGCTCGATACGACCTTGCGCGCCGCGGCATTGTCGCAACGGAAACCGAGATTGCGAAGTGGAAGAAAGAGAAAACCGAAAATGCAGAGTCCTTTGGACAATGAACTCTTACAGATTGAAGTATACAGGTAGTCTGACCCTTCGGGATTGCATTTCTATGTATATGTATGTTGTAGAATATTGACTGAAGTTGGACAGATGCAGGTTCACAAAACATATGCAGGAGACAAGCTTGGGAAAATGGGAATAAAGCGTTTGATGGGAATTTCAAGTTCAAGAGGGGTACCCAGACAATAACCAAAAAGCTGGAATCTGCCACAGAATCACTGTTAATCTGTTAATTGTAAGTGGCTTGTGAGCTCCATTGTGTTTGACCGTCCAGAATCGCAGGGGGGGTTGGTAATGGGCCGGGGTGATAAGACAGGTTCTGGCCAGATATGTGAGGTGGTGGGGGCGGAGGTGGTAGTGAGAGGTTTGAGAACTCAGTGGACGGTAAAGGTGGTGGTGGCGGTGGTGGCTGATATGATGATTGGGGTGCTTGTTGATAAATCATAGGTGGTTGGGGAAGGCTGGATTGGCGCCGAGTGGTGTGATTGCTGGCATTGGAACTGGGTGGTGGTGGTGGTGGCGGCGGCGGGATAATACTGGGCTGAGATTGGCCGACAGTGTATTGAACGGGTGGTGGTGGTGGCGGCGGGGTTTGGTATACACCATTAGTAGGATATATAGATGTTCCAGATTGAGAAGGCGTAAACGAGTTGAGAGGCAGTTGAGGAGTATTGGAAGGGGGGGCACTATACACAACAGGAGCTTGTGGTTGCGTGTATACAACTTGCGGTTGTAAAGGAAGTGGTCTTGAACCGGAACCAAAGCTGGAGGTGGCAGAACTGCTGTGTGGTAAAGTGGACGGGTTTGAAGCATCGTGTGACGGAGAGGGAGTTGGTGTATAAGCTTGATATGCCTGCGGGGGAGCCGGTTGGACGAGAGGAACTTGCGCTAGTGCTGTCGAATATGCTTGAGGAGCTGGTGTTGTAGAAGGCGGAAATTGCATATACTGGAAGGACTGTGACTGTGGGAAAGACTGTTGTGGTACGAAAGTACTAGATGTTGACGGAATGAGGTATGGGTCAGGTACTGGGGTTTGTGGTGAGTACATTGGCTGAGAGTTGAATGGAGGTGCATTGTACACAGCCGGCGGTCCTCCAAAGAGGGACGGCTCTGAGGAATGCGAGCTGAGAGGCGTGAATGCGGGCGGGTTAGGCAGTGGCATGAAACCAGATGATGAGGTAGGGATGCTGTGTCGTGGTCCGCGGGCAGGTGGATGGTAGGATGCCTGGGTTTCATATTGGGGCTGATAAGGTGCTTGAATTTGGGCGCCTGATGCCTGGGCGTGATGCGGGGATTTGTCGTAGCTGGCATCAGACAAGCTCTGACCATACCGATGAGAATGGCTGGATGATAGAGAAGAATAAACACCGGGGGATGGTTGTCGGGTTGGGTGGTTCCTTTGAGGAGGCTAAGGATAACGAAATTAGACACGAATAACAAACAGTCGCAGTTCTGCATACCGGGAAGCTTTCTCTCCGTCGGTGATCAGAAACGCCAAGGTCCCCAAACTCATTCGCTATGATGTCGACAGAACGTTCGTACGGGGGGACATACAGATCGAGCTTTGCCAGCGAGCTGGATGCTCGAAGAGATGAGGGGATACTGTCAGAATCCTGTCTGGAATGGTCGTACTGGTTGCCTCCAGATACGATACGGGATGGATGGTGGGAAGCTCCGTTAGGAAGCCCTGACTCTGGCTCTCCTCCAGAGGGAACAAAAGATCCAGGCCCGCCATACTGCTTACTTTTTGCTGGCTTGGGTGTGACCTTTTTCTCGGGGGCAGGCTCCTGTCGATTTATGAGATGGGATGTAGGTAGAGTTGAAAATAGCATTACATTGGACCAGAAAGTCAATTCTAGGTAAACCTTTCCAGAAAATTTGTCCTTGTTCATGAGTGTGAACCATTCTGATTGACGTTGAGCGCCAGATGAGCTCTGTTCAACCATCGAGCACTCACCATCAGTTTCTCCCTTGGTCAAAACCTCTGTAAGATCGACATCCGCTTCTCCGATGAGATCAGGCTCTCGAGCATCATCGGCAAAACATGCGATCTTCATCGTCCAGCCACCTTTGACCTTCTTGGGTCCCTTTATCTCCTTGGGTGGTGGTGGCGGCGGAGTTCCGTTTGCACCAGACACAGAGCTGCCAACGTCTTCATATAAGGTGAAGCGAATCTCTTCGTCCCATTCCGGATGCTGTCCTCCACGTTTTATGGCCTTCGTACGGCGCTTCTCTCCGTTATGAGTCACTAGGCAATAAGGGTCTTGCTTTCCTATATGCCTCTTATTTGGTAGGTGGTTCTAACGCGAAAAATGAGAGGGGTGATGAGGAACAAGGATTGTTTACAGACTGCTTTGAGGACCACGACAATGAGAGTCCCGATCTCTCGGGGAGTGGCCGACATTGGAACAGATACGGCTGAAAGTTTATGCGTGGCTACGGGTTATAATGGGCATGAAGCAGTGAAAGCAGTTGTAGAAGGTCAAAATGGCAGTGACGAAGTAGCTGACCAAAAACGGGTATGTTTGATGCGTTGTTTCAAGTTTGCTTCAATATTAACTTTCATTTATGACGGCTCTTGTATATGTATCGCTGTTGTCTTTGACTTCAAATGTATGTACATGTTTCAACGCCATTTCGGCAATCGCGGCCAAGTCACTTTTACGCGTTCTTCCTTTGCCGCAGCTAAATGTCCGCAGCCAATAGCACCGCAGCCCATGGGTGTGACCACTGATGATCATTGTCCTGGTTTGTAGCTCTTGTTCATCTTAAGAATCAACCCTGGCTTACGGTCGGCCAAGTCCAGTATCATTTCTGCGAAGTAGCTGTTTGCCCACGCAAACCATGGGCGTGTGTAATCCGTGGACGAATAGATTGACTGTGATTCATGGATGAGGCCAAGCCCGTTTGTGTTCTGACAACAAAAGCTGATCAATATCTCATAAATCAAGTTGAAAAGCTAGAAGCACACATTTGCGATGGTGTAGAGCGACTTTAAGATCTCTTGATCATCGTCTGTCCCGAAAATTGTTGAAATTTGGGACATTGGCCTTGAAAGCAGATCAGATTATGTATCTTCGAGGATGGGTAAGATTATTTGCCATGGGTGCCAAGGGTCAACATGTGGGCCGCTGATGAGAATGGGGAGTCAGAAAGTCCTCGGCATTCTTAGTTGCTTCAGAGACATACCCAGTGCCACTGAAAGTTTTCCCTGCCGCGAAATATGGGTTCCTATTTGAAAGCAGAACTTGACGTGTTGCCCGGTAGGCAGGGTTTTTTTTGTCCAAGAAGCCGAGATACGGAAGGGATAGCAAGGACTATATTCCCAAAGGAATGTTGAGAAATACGACAGGTGCTTTAGCGACAAAAGATGAGGTCACCGGGACATTTGCATCGTCCATAACGTAGCGACCACCAAAACCTGAGCTCTGTGTCAGCAACTTTTATTGAAAAAGGAGCAAATTTACCGTTGACTTCATAAGCAAAGATGTTGTTGACAACCTGTAGAATTTCGAATATGTTTTAGACACGTACCCTAACACCAGTCTTGGATCAAATGCTTCACCGTATACTTCCATATAGCATCCTTCACCCTGGAACTCCAGATCTTTGCGTCCTTGCTGACATCGGGCAACTGACCAGCGGCATCCAAAACATCCGCCAGGTGTGTCAGTTCAACGCTGAGCATAGCATTTGCCGGTGTAAGGAAAGCTTTGAAGACACGGCATTATCAGCTAAACATGGCAGTCACTATATCTCGCAAAGCTCACCAAAAGTACTAAGATCATCAGATGGTCGGTGGTGGGTGCCGACAAGGCCTGTATAGGCTTTCGGTTCACCATTTCCGTGATTGGGAACCCGAGGAGAAAGGGCACCGTTGCCTCCCGTCCAGTTGTAGTAGGAAACGAAATTGAAGTTCGCATCAAAAGAGGCTTGCGACTGTTCGTTTATGACGCGGAATACCTGCTTAATGGCAGCGCGCCCTGTGGGTATTCGATCTGAGTAACTTCACTGGTGGTATTGAGATGAGTCGTACAATTGTCATTGATAAACGAAGCGTCCTTGGTAGCTTGATAGTAGGAACGTGACAACTTCAAGAAGCCACAAAGAGAGTCTATCTCATACTATCATGGCGAGATAAGGATCGCGGATATGACGAGGAAACAGCACTGACCTTGCATTCAAACACGGTTTGATTATTGACTGGGCTATGATTCCAGCAGTTTGTCACGAATCCTTATTTATACGGGCAGTGAAATTGGCTTACGGGTTCACAGTGACTCCATCTGCCCAATCATTGTGAGTAGGGGCTAATCCGCTCTCCGGCGGAGGTTGGAAGGCGCCGCCTACCAGGCAATGTGAGCTCAGAGCAGCCGCATTGTTCAAATGATACTTCACTAACAGTAAGGGTATTCAGCCACGTAGCGGGCTTCGTTGTTGATGACACCCTTTACTAACGTAGCAAGTTCGCGGTCTACCCCAAGGAGCGAGTGATAATGCGCGAACTGTAAACAGCAGTAAGTTAAACAACAGGCTCAGATTTGGTTGAATGCTAACCTGATTCGCAGTATCACGCAACCACTGAGCCCTAAAAATGAACATTCATTAAGTACCATCGATAACTACGGAGGAGTTGGACAAACGTGATATCCTAGGCCAAATTTAATTGTCAGCACGTATGATACGATATCGTGGGCATGACTTTGGTGCTTACCCCTGTGATTATGAACGCCAAATTCTCTGTCTGGAATCTTACAGTCAGGTTAAGTTAAAGAATGGAAGATGTTAGGCATACAGAATTGAAGTATTTAACGGTCGTGTCTACGTTCGAAAGTCAACGCAACAGTCTCAGCAGGTCTACCGTGTGATTCACCTAGAGTATTCGGGAACGTGTTTTCGAAGAGCCTGGCAAGATCAGGGTCCTTCAGCAAGGTCTTCATGTCGTTGATGACTTTCTAATGGTTCCAGGCCATTAGAAGAGTTATGTCAATGTTGTTGAAGCCCATACCTCGACAGCCGAGCTATTGAATGTGCGACACGCGGGTTCTGGCCGCATAAACGGTAAACCAAGGGGACCTGTTGACGGTGTCCCATGTGGACTCTGGGGAGAAGGGCATGTCAGTGGGAATCCATTCCACAGCAAGGCGTTGCAACTGACCTGCGAGTAGGTCGTATAATCCGGGCACTGAGCCTGAGCGATGGCTGCAGTAACAACCAAACTCCCAATTCCGAGTTTCATCTTCATGGCTTGCAATACGTGTGCGGGAAACTCGGATTGGTGACAACTCGAAGTTAACGTCCACCAATAGGTAAAGCCTTCCTTTATAAACTCCACGAGAAAGTTTTGTAGATCATGAACATGAATAGATGGCAGCATATGCTACAAGTCCGTTTGCTAAGGCTTGGGCCACGGGATCAGGCCAGGTGAACGGCGCGTAATTATTGGCTCAAGTGCCTCGCCAAATTCTGCCTGGACGCCTTGAGGCGAATCAAGATTGGTGAAGAGCACGATCTCAGAAACGAGAAATCCATATCTTTAGTTGGTGTCCAAGATCTCCAAGTTTAACGGCCTGAAAGGAGCCTATAACAGTACTGAGGGAGCCTGCTCAGTGCTTGGAGCCTATGGGGTCAAATTTTTCCTTAGGGGTGAAATGACGTACGAGTTCTGATTCATACCTCTAAATGGGTCACAAGGTTGACAGAACTACAGCTTCATAAGATGTACCAAGTCCCGCATGTATCAACCATGAATCAAAGACAGAATGTAAGGATGAATAGGAAGATTAAGGTGGTTGACATATCAACATGAAATAGATACAGGCAAAAGTGGCTGGCTCGTACATGTAAGGCAATGAACAGCTATGGCCCAGGGGGAAGGATGATGTGAGACTTAACATACATATACCACATGTTATGAGGGCTACCTATGCCGTGTCTGAAATATGACCATGTGGAATGCCCAGAAGATCATCCTTTTTCTTATCGAGGCCAGCATGATCATCAATGTCTGCCGAGAACCTGACACTCTGCGTATGGTCTTTCGGCCCATGAGCATGGGCTACCACGGGCTCAACTGTGTCAGTCGACGCTTTGCGGTCCGATATATCATCACTGGTCCTCGACAGGGGATCAGTTAGGGGGCGGGGTTCTTCAGTGAATGAAGGCGATTCGATAGATACTCCGGTGACAGGGGAAGGCTCATCAACGTTTTCGTCGTCCACATCGTCAGAGCGATCATAGCTCTCCGTATTATCAGCATTCAGAAGGCCAGTTTTAAAGCTGTTTGAAGTCCGCAAGCTCCTATCTCTTGCCAGAGATGATCCCCCATTTTGAACGCGTGCACTCCACCGACTCGCCTCGCTTTCCCAACTTCCCCTTCGCGAGCTCCGAGGTCTCAATGCCCGGACGCTAGCATCGACATCACGTTCTTCAAGCCTATCATCGTCTCCCAAGACGAATTGACTTGTGCTTTCCACGTCTCCATAGTTAATACTACCCCCAAAATGCGACAAAGAGTCACCAACGCCTCGTGCAGAGGCGTTTGTCGATTGGCCTATGTTCATGCGCGTTCCTGGTATCGCATATGCAGATGAGGCGAGAGTCAATACTGATGCATTGTCCAGAGGAGGGGACGAAGGACGGGGGTTATTTCGAGGATGATGTGTGGTGTGCAAGGGCGCTTGCAGGGCGGCATGACCATGCGGCATAGCCAAATGCGTCCCAGAGTTGCTCACAGACGAGGGTCGCGATGAAGACTGAGGAAGGGAGGAGAAAGTGATCGAAGTTGCGCTACCATGTATGCCATAGGTGCCAATGGAGGAATTGCGCATGTGTGGGGGCAGGCGGTTCACATAAACTGGGGGTGTTGTCGGTGCCTGAGCAATGTGCGCCATCCCATTGCCGTTGATATCAATACTGAGAAGGGTAGTGGGTTTGGTACTGGCAGCAATGCTTCTGAAAGTGCGAGGATCTGAAAGGTAAGAGGAAGAGGATCGAGGGGGGGAAGGGGATGGTGGAGCGCTTGGAGGTATCGGCCTAAGAGACGCGTCGTCGTCGGCTTCTAACACGCTTGTAGGAGACCAAGTCGATTCTCGTGCAAGAGATGACTCGCCGAGTGAGTTGTCGTCGCCACCGTCTACTGAGTATTCCTCATCCCCATTCAAAGACATAGTCCGTCGATGAGGGGCAATCACGTTGGAGTCATGTCTCCCAAGCCTGCCACTGGGATATGTCGAGGAGGTTACAGGTGAAGAGGCTATCCGTGGAGTTGGTCGGGAGGACAAGGATGTCGATCCAGCTCTGGCTTTACTCAAAGCAATAGCCTCCGCGGCTGCCCTGTGGTTCTCGGTCCTCTTCGATCGTCCAGTGCCAGCGAGCTTGCGCTGGAACCAGTTGATTATAGGCTTGCTTGAGCGGCTAGAGAGGGTCGGTTTGGGCGCCGGCTTATTCGCAGGTGGTGAAACAGACTTGGATTTGGAGGGTTGAGTCTTGGGTAGAGATGTGTGAACGTCGCCATTGGATTCTAACGGTGGCATTTCAGTAGACGACGCTCCAGGTGCCATGATAGATAGGATGAGTGATAAACAAGTGATGGGAGTGAGGATGAGGTTCGGCCTCCAACTTAGATATATGGAAGACACAACCAGTGTCACGCGGCAACCTCAGATCGTCATGTCATCACGAAATAAAACAAGGAATTGCATTAAGGATTTACAAACTCTGCTTTGCTCTCAGCATAATGTACAACCACAACCAAGATAAACCAAGATATGACTATATTTGCTTTCAGCAGTTCTACCAATCCATCTTCTTAGATGGCTTCGCCGATACAGGGATCTTGGTCCCTGAATATCCAAACCCGTCGAGCCACGGCCACTGCTGCGACCTCCTTTGTTCAAACTCCCCGATCGCATCTCCCTTCTGCATCGTCAAACCAATGTCATCCAACCCATGCAACAAACAGTGGCGCCTGAAAGGATCGGTAACGAAAGGTATCGGCGTCTTGCCGTTAGGCCTGCGAACTTCTTCCTTCTCAAGATCGACCTCCAAGTCCAAACCGGCTTCTGCATCCTCTGCCAATGCTCGGCAGTCTTCTTGGGGCAGGACAACTGGAAGCATGCCGTTCTGCATCGCATTGTTACGGAAGATATCCGCGAAGCTGGGTGCAATGATGCAGCGGATACCGAAATCATTCCTGTGATAAAATGTCAACATTTGATCCTAGATACCGTGAAAAAATCAACTTACAAGCTCCAGGGTGCATGCTCACGAGAGCTTCCGCATCCGAAGTTCTCTCCCGTGACAACCAAAATCTTGGCCTTGTCATAAGGTTTGCGGTTGAGGACGAAGTCTGTATCCTTGCCGGTGTGCGGATCCTTGCGCAGAGTGAAGAACAGAGCATTCGCTAGACCGGTTCGCTTCAGCGTCTTCAAGAATTGTTTCGGGATGATCATGTCGGTATCGACGTTCTCGATGTGCAAAGGAGCAGCTATCCCCTTGACAATGGTGAACTTCTCGACGCTGGTAGATGCGTCTTTGGATGGCAGGGAGGCGGAGGTCGTCGATTGTTGCTGCTGGCGTTGGGGCGCAGGTGATGCCTCAGGGGCATCCAGGAAGTCGAATGCACTAGCAAGCTTCAGCTTTGGAGCAGCCGCGATATTGGCCTCGGCAGTAACACCCAAGAACTTTCGCACATCGGTAAGCTTGCCTGTGAGAGCAGCAGCCGCAGCCATGGCGGGGCTGAGCAAATGTGTGCGGCCACCAGAGCCCTGGCGACCCTCAAAGTTACGGTTACTGGTGCTGGCGCAACGCTCTCCTGGGGCTAGTTGATCGGGATTCATACCCAGACACATCGAGCAACCGGCTTCACGCCAATCGAAACCAGCACGCTTGAACAAGACATCAAGTCCCTCTGTTTCAGCATGCTGCTTAATCAGCCCAGAACCAGGGACGATCATCGCATAGACGTTGGGCGCGACCTTCGCGTCGGGGCCAGCTGCGAGTACAATCCTGGCGGCAGAACGGAGATCCTCGATGCGGCTGTTGGTGCACGAGCCGATGAAGACCTTGTCAATAGTGATCTCTTCCATGGGAGTATTTGGGGTGAGACCCATGTAGGCTAGAGAACGCTCGGTGGATGCACGCTTTACCGAGTCGGAAATATTGGAAGGATCGGGGACAGAGCCAGTGATGGGGACAACGTCTTGAGGGGATGTACCCCATGTAATGGTAGGAATAATGTCGGTAGCGGGGACGTTGACTTCAATGTCAAAATGGGCGCCTTCGTCGGTCCTCAAAGTCTTCCAATACTCAACCGCACGATCCCAGGATTCACCCTTAGGCGAGAGAGGACGGTTTTTTAGATATTGGAAAGTGACCTCATCGGGAGCAACCATTCCAGCACGCGCACCAGCCTCGATACTCATGTTGCAGACGCTCATGCGAGCCTCCATACTGAAACCACGGAAGACGGAACCTGCATATTCGATGACACAGTTGGTACCCCCAGCCGTGCCGATGATGCCAATAATATGGAGAATAACATCTTTGGATGTGACACCTTCATGGAGATCGCCGTCAACAGTGATACGCATATTTTTGCTCTTTTTTTGCAGGAGGGTTTGAGTCGCCAAAACATGTTCGACCTCGGAGGTACCGATGCCAAACGCCAAGGATCCGAAGGCACCGTGAGCTGCGAAACGAATTTAATCTTGGCAGGATGATGAAAGGGACTACACATACTGGAGGTATGCGAATCACCGCACACACAGGTTATTCCTGGGAGCTAAAGGAATGGTTTGCAATGTTTCAGACGCAGATGGAGGAAGCGGGCGTACAGTGAAGCCTTGTTCCGGACCGATGACATGAACGATACCTGTTATCAAGATCAGGGTGGACATCACCCGCAATGAGAACGGTTACTGACCTTGACGCCTGTCTTTCATCCCGAAGTAGGTCACACCAAACTCTTTGACATTTTCTTCGAGAGCAGTGCATTGCGCACGCGAGTCAGGCTCGGCGATGAACGATTCTACGGACGTGAAATTTTTACGAGATGCCGTACTGTTGTGCTATGTAGTAAGTCACTCGAGGTGAGCTATACAAAGTGCGACAGCTTACGGAATGTTATGGTCGACTGTCGCAAGAGTGCAGTCTGGTCTGCGCACTGGCCTGTTTGCATTTCGGCTGCCAAAACATACGTTGGGCGGAGATCCAGGGGGAGGATAGAAGTACTCACAGTCCTTCGAACGCTTGGGGACTAGTAACTTCATGAACCAAGTGGCTGGGCTATGTGAGAGAACTGTTGTTTCCGCAGACATCTAGAGACCTACCGATCTATGTATATCAGCGCAAGGCCTTCGTCATTGATATCTCTAGAAGTGACAATATCTGAGCTATAGCACTTAGGAGATAAAGGACCAAAAAAAACGCACACAACGTGATCATCCCAAATCTTGTCATAAAGGGTCCGTGGGGCAGAGACGGGTGTAGGCATTTGTGTATGAAGCTTCTCTGGGGGATTTGAGCAATGCAGAATAAGATCGCAAGCGTATTTAAATGACGTCTGACCGGGTTCTGGATGCCTTTCGGCCGAATGAATAGTCAAGTCATTTTGTGGGTGTGATCGGTTTTGGTCGGACCTGATCAGCCAATCGGAGCCGACAAATTTTCAATTCTTTGATTTGATGAAATATGACATCATTTGAGATGCCATCAAATCGCCAACAAACTAATTTGAGCAGTTCTTTCGAATGCTCTTTCGGATGTTCGTTAACGTTCAACGTTCAACCTGCAGCCTAGACTCATTGAAGCTGAATCAAAGGCATGAGCATATCTCTCGTGTCTCTGCTTCTGATGACGGACCTTGCAATTTTAGTGCAGTGTACTCACATCAAAACTCCAATTTCAAATGGACCACCTACGAATATGGATGTATGATCTGCCTTCTCAAGGCCTTATCAAGCGCTGGTGGTCATATGAGTTTCGCGAATTCCTTGACTCACGTAGGTATCAAGGTACTGCCTGACATAGGGAAAGCCAAAGGAACTCGGAATCACCAAGCGTTTGAATCGACTCAGACTCTTGGCTTACCTCTGCGATTGCTCTGCGAGTACATTGTTCTGATTGATAGAACTTAGTTGGACCAGGGGTCAGTCCATTCATAAGTAACTCATTCCCAATAATCAAAATTATTAATTATTGGCCGTTCAAGTTGCCATGTAGCACTGACCTGCACATGCACAGCATTTCTCTTTGTTCCAGATCGCTTAATAATTAAACAAGGTGATCTACACGCAGTTTCTGGCCGGAAAGCAAACTTATGGATTCGTCCTGCTTTCTCACCCAGCGGTTCTCAAAGCGCTAGCTCAGGCTACATTCTGCTATTCGAGTTACACCAGCCTAGCTTGGCAGATTATTCTCAGTGAACCGCCAACTTGAAGTGATGTGTAAGGCGCTTCAAGTGTGTCATATGACATGATGAATAGCTCTGATTCGACCATGACAGCCGCTTAGACTCTTCTTGTTCTCAGCGCGCGCGCTTGTGCCTTTGGTTCTGTTGTTCGAGATCTGTTCATTGTCACTTGTTGTCTTCCTTATGCACCCCTAACAACCCAGGCAATTATAGTCCTCCGAGTTACCTTGTTCGTTTCTCAATGCGTGGCCTATAAACCTCGGCGTGTATGGCCCGGTTCCAAGAATTGAACCCAATCTGTTCTCATATCATTGTGCATCGATAACAGAACATCCGGCTCGTATCACCTCACACTAACCCACATTCCATCGTGACCCATCATGTCTCGCCCTTTCTACTACGTCTCTGCTTACCCTCCGCAAGGCATACCAATACCACGGAGGAGCAGACGAACTGCACCACAGAAACCGTTTGGTAAGCATTCTTTCTTCCAGTACTGTTGGTTGTGTTTACTTACTTTACTGCAGTTCCTACAATTCGACCATCCATATACCCACCATCGGCCCTTTCTGCACCATGGGTACAAACCCCACGATCATTCTCAGCACCATGGGTATCCACCTCTCATTCCGAGTCGGGCCCATTACCTTCATCATCCATGCACCCTCTTCTTCCTTTGCCACATTCTACTCCCTGGACGCAACCACGGACGGTCCCTGAACTTCCCCATAACAACCCTATATGGCCACCGATAGAAGTTATCCCGAGTGTTTATCCTCATTCTGCTTCTTCATCCGATCCGGAAATGCTCGAGCCTGGCACATTTCCAGCGGTGGCATGGGGCACCAATGTCCCAGTACGGCTGCATCCGCAACTCATATACAATCCTGCAGACCCAGCCGTGCCAATGTTAGAATGGGACATTAGCCATCGTCCAGAGATGGCAAAACGATATACAGGCCGCCTAGTGTATACCGCACCAGATCTTAAGGAGAAAGCCACGATGCCACCTATGCCAAATATGTGGATCTTGTCTGACCATCCTATCCTCGCTGCATGGATGAAGGATTGGGGACCTATCATAGTTCACACCGCCAATTGCACGGTTCGAGACCTTCTCGATGCAATCTGGGAATACATGCACTATCCTTTGACTAAGAGGGACATGGAACGTGTGGACATGGCGGGTCAGAGGGAGAATTTGGAACGTTCAGCCAGACAGCGAGTCAAAGATGGCTATGATTTGAGACCTGTTGCTCTGAAAACTGGTTTTATGCGTGTCGATGTTCTTGGCACGCAGCGCAAGTTCCTCGGCCTACGAGCTGTGGTGAACGCGGATAAGACATGGATGGTCTATATGGGACTAACTTCTCTACCAGTTGCATACTACTGACTGATTCGGATTTTCTGGGGACACTATCTACAAGTACTCGATAATATGGATACCTACCTACCCTATTCACATTGAATAATTTTCAAGGACGAACGACGGACTGATTGAAGTTGAGCACAACTCCTTCAACTTCTCCCGTAATCCCCGCAACGTACTTCTTCCACCCAAGTTCACCAGGCTCCCACAGGATATCGCCGCACTTCCACGTCTCGACGTCGATGATCCTCCCCAGCCCATTTCCGCCTTTACCTTTCTTCGCCTGCAGAAAGGTTGACCATAATCCACCTCCCAGCTCCGCCTTGACGTCAAAGTCTGATAAGAAAGGCCCAGTGTGGTCCACGACAATAGCCAACTGAAAGTGTGAAGGAATTCCTCTTTGACTGCTTTTATTCTCTTCGACAGTCCATGTAGCTCGTGTGCCTGCTTTACGAACAGTACCTAGGATCGTCATTGCATGCATAACGGACTTTTGACTCTCTCTCTCAGTTAAGGGCTCTAGCCCCACTGACGCAGGTCCGAACCCAACCTGAACGGGGGCGGACAATCCCCAAAGCAACCTCGTCTGCTCTTCCGTCCACCCACCGATACTGTGCTGTGGTGCAAGTGCGATGACCTTGGGATCATGTCTGGAATGTGCCTCGTCTGAGGAATCAGAGGGCGAGGGTGGCGTTGTGATCTGCCATGAAACTGTGGCATTCATGAAACGCCTCTCAGGTGCTGGATGACATGCAATAGTGACTATAAGGAGGGATTTATGATCTCCAACAGGTTGAATCGTAGAAAGCGTGGCAGATAGATATGAATTGGATATCTCTGTTTCTGTGACAAGGTACGAAGGGTCGTCTGGTGTGCCTGGCAGCTCCTCATGGCGAGGGCTTGGACTGCGAGTAGATTTCGACCTGAAAAGGGTGCGCGGGCGGTATTCATTGTGATATTCGACCTTTGTTAAGACATCCTCTTCAAAGGGGATGATGAAGGTCTTCGCAGTAAGTTCAGGATCCATGATAGCGCGTGGGGAGCTTATCATCAAGTAGAAGTAAGGTTGTCTTATATGGTCCATCTCTGGTCATCACCGCATAGCCCCCCACAGCACAAGGCAGGAAATGACACATAGCTGTACAACCCTGTTCGGCAAATTGCGCAACCATGTCCATATCGGGACGGAGCTGCATAGTTCATCAGCCACAGTGGCGGTGCAGCAGTCACGAAATTCCCAGTCAGGAAGCCTGAAACAGTCTGAGCAGCAAGACCCGTCCTCAACGTCGCCATGGCCAAATCTAAGAAGTGCGCTACTTCATACCCATCGCACGACCACGCTCATTGCTTTTCAGCCACACCAACCACAACCAGAACAAGAAGGCCCACAAGAACGGCATCAAGCGGCCCACTTCCTTCCGATCCCGCTCGTTGAAGGGTGTATGTGTCCATTATCCGTTAAATAATAATACGGAACTAACTTGTCTGGTGCACAGGTCGACGCCAAGGTGCCTTCAGCCGTTGTTGTAGTTTCACAACAATAGAATTGACTATTTCAATCTAGTTCCGCCGCAACGCCAAGTTCGCTCTCATTGGCACAGTGCGTGGACTTCGCCTTTCTGAGGCGGCCCCAGTTGATTATTTTGTTGCCAGATCAAAGCCCGAAAAGAGCAAAAAGAAGCAGCATCATGATCGCATTGTAGCCTTCACTACGTTCGAGTTGTATGTTGGAGAGAGGAGGATGCGACCTGGGGGACGGCGCAGCATCAACATGTTATGGCTATGCAACGACCATGTTTAGATCGCACTATGAAAGACCAAAAAAACCGTTCGAAAACACACATATGGGGTGGCAAGTAAAGATCGATTGCTATGGCATATGTCATATACGTGAAAATACAACCCAAACCAAGCGGAGGATTTCCAGCGCTCCTTACCGCGAACCCTGCAACGATTTCGCATTTCGATCTAAGGTCGCTCGCAAACGCACGGCCTGTATCATTGTCTGACGAGTTACACAGTGATATGAGCAGGATAATACGTACAGCTGCATCTTCTGGTCGCAAAGCGCCTTTCGCCATGTTGTGCTTACCTGCTCGGAGCTTGTGGCTCCTGTTGGCAATTGTTGCCTTAGCAGATCCTTCGTTATTTGCGAGCAGTGCTCGGCATTCTTCATCAGTGGCTGAATGCCCTTCAAGAAGTGAGAAAAACTTGTGGCGCAAAACGGTTTTTATCCGCTCAAACGCATGGGAAGTATACCAGCCGTCGCGTTCCTAGAGATGATAAAGCTCAGCTGGGCTCTGTTAACTGTTAGCGGCGCGACCTACATTACATTCCTCTCGAAGGTCGTCAGGATCGTCAATCATTTCCTTCAGCATCGGGTCAGTTATGTCACATAACTGAAATGCGGCTGTCTCTTTTGTGATTGACTGCCCGTCAAATATATGAGATCTTCTACGATTTGTGGTTTTTAATGTTGAGGGATTTGCGGTGAACCGAGCGGCTCACTTTCTGTCTGCTTCTTTCTCTGTCCCTTCTTCCATAGCTCTGATTTGTATGTTAACAGCAGAGCGGTCTTGTCGTCTAGTAATAACAGATGGTCTTGCTATGGGGTGGTTCGCATTCCGGAAATAGAGGCGTTGGAAGCTAGGGAACATTCTCAATCTACAAACAATCGAAAAGACAAACATCTCGACTTACAAACGAGCATTGCGATCCTTACGGGGATCATAGCTAAAACGAACGAGAGTATCGCGCCAGGGGCCATCCTGAAACACGTAACAGACGAGCGGAAGAAGTGCCTTTGAGCTGTAGACGGAATCAGTATTTCGACCTTGAGTTGTCAAACGCGTTACGGGTTACTTCAAGATTTCGCGGGTTTCGTTGGGCGCCAGTTGGTTAAACAGAGACATCCGCGTCCAGACCGGACGTTGAAAGAAAAGCTACCCAGGCTTGTGAGAGTGCATGAGTTTTGGGATAAAAAAAAAACGAACATTCTCAAGTTTCTTTAGGATTTTTTTATCAATAAGTTCCCTCCCCTCCTCCACGACCTGAGGGGGTTTATCTGGAACCTACGACCATTATGTCAATTATCCAGCCCGTACGAACGTCGAAGAGAGAGCCCACAATTGCGTCCGCAAACATGATACTCGCAGGGCCGTAGCCTTTCCACCGCATCCTATTTATCAGCCTCTTCTTCTCTTCCCCTGTATCCTCGTCAACAGATGTAGAGACCATGGATGCAGTATTAGACTTGAAACTGGAAGAAATGCTCATGAGGTGGAGGGTAAAAACAATAACAAAACGGATCCACTTATAAGCCTGAGGAATAGTCTGTCGACTGAAAAGGGGGGGAGGGAAAAGGCGAAGGTTGCTTCTCACAGCGGGAGCTGTGTTTTCTGGCTGTTCGAGTTCGGGCACACCAGTCAATTGAGGATCAAGGTTGACGTCCACATCCATATCAGTCCCGAAAGAGCTTTCAAAAGGGACGGTATAGTCCGCCTTTTCGTCAGGAATCACATAAGACTCAAGCGCGTCAACTGCAAAGGAATATTAAATTACGAAAGCTAGCGCGTCGATTGGGGAAACGCCCACCATCCATCTCATCCATTGCAACTCGCAGTTTTGAGACTGAGTCATTCATGTCTGGTTGATACTGGTAATCAACCATACCTATCGTCGTTGGGTGGTTACCGATAATGAAAATTCGACATAAGTATTGACTCACTTCGAAATCGAGCTGTTTTCGGAATGATTCCTACGACCTCTGCGATATATTCACCGATAGGGCCGTCTTCTAACCTGTCTTTTCTCCGTTTCTTCACTACCTTGAGAAGAATGTTGTTTGTGGGCACAACGTCCCCTGGAACAGGATGTGCGAACGGTTGGTCCGGTCTGAGTTTTAGCTCTAATAGAGTTTCTGTCCTGGATGCGGCACGTTTGAACGCGCTATCGAGAGCTGATTGGCCGCCAAGATTGGATACAGCAAGATGAATGGACGTTGGGCGAACATAACCAGGATACTCAATTGAGTAATACGGGATCTGAGGAAGAGGGTGATCTGGAGCTTGAGGGGTACTTTCAGCGCCAATCGTAGGGTCTGACATTGAGGATACAGCCTGCATTTTGTACTGAGAAAGGCTAGCGAGAGGCAAGAGCTGACCCTGAACGGAACGCGAGACTGAGATCGCGTGGATCACGTGCAATGCAGCTCCAATAACACCGTTTGAAAAACTTGCTCTGGGCGCTTACATGCCATCTCATGTCCTTTATACAGTTGGTAATTGTATTAGTATTACATTGAATTAAACTATTTCGGAGCCTCAGCGGTTTTTTTGAGAGCCATAATCTCATCCATGACTTCCTAAGCGACGTTGATGTACTACTGGTCAACATGGTCCGGACAATTCTGAACAAGGGCCATGCGCACCTTGGAGGAAAGATCAACACCTGCTTTGTTCATCTCCTCCGCCACCCGCTTCACCTGCTCTCGGAATTTGGAGTTCATCATAAGCTTCGCCATTTTGAAGGTAGAGGGTTGCGTTCCGGAAGCAACATCGATACCTGACGGCACAAGTGAGGAATCAGTTGTCAACAAGGGGCGCAGCTCCTACCTGATTCTCGAAGAGTATCCATCATGGATCGGATAGCATTAATGGCCTCGGGGTGGTTTGCAAGCTTCTTGAAAGTGGTGGTCTGCTGGAATGCAGCACTGAAAGTAGGTATATCGATATTTTGCACCCGTAATGTCGTTGAAAGGGGTCTCTGGAAGCGAGTGCGAAGGATGGGTTGGTTCACAGCAAGACGCATTGTCCTAGGGAAAGAGTTTGCAAGTAGCCGCGGTATCATGGTGGTCGAGGACACAACTTATGTATGCTCGTGGGAATTTAGTAAAGTGCGTCAACGCGACTTGGTTTCATCCACGGCATGGATCAGGACTACTTCTCAATTGACTCTATTTTGGCAGGTAACCAGGTAACCACTTTTTACTTCGTTGTCTCGCGATTACTGACCTGTGTATGATAGAAAATCCAATGTGTATTCAAGCAGGACCTTCCTAATCTTGGGCATCTGGGAGCAGGCTCAGACCGCGATGCAAGTCCCTCCTCTGATTTTCATGTCCATATCTCACAATTCAACAGATATCGGCTCTATCAAAAATTCAAATCCCTCTCTGGCTCGCCTATGTCCTCATTTACTCGTCCGTTCCCTTGTGACCTCGGTGGCTTGAGCTGACGTTCTCTCAGCGACTGGGCAGACTTCAATATACCGACTGCCTTCGGCCCAAGAGTTCGCAACGCGCTTAAAGCAGAGGCACGGAGTGTACGCCTTGCAGGCCTGGTCGGAGCAGGAGGGTTGTGGTATGGATTCGGCAAGACGATTGTTGACATGTGTGTTTGGTTTCTGGGAATATAGATGGAGATTAAACTCTGCGCAGATTGGCCGAAGAACAAGCAAATGAGTTTTCGGAAATGCTAACCAAGGTGAGTGTTGCTATTGCTCGGCTTTCCACAGCCGTGACCTTTAGTTCAACCTGCAGACATTCCGTGCACGTCTCGTGGAAGTCATTGATCAAGCCCAACATTTCGCAGCTCTTGGGCCAGTAGGATCTGGTGGCTCCTCTGGGGATACCGCCCAATTGTTTAGAGAGGGTTTGGATGCGACAGAACGTGAATGTGAGTGCTGAATGTCACATGAAGGGATGGAATCTTATAAATGTGCAGTGTTCTCGTTGGCCCAGGAGAGTGCGAAAAGGACAAAGAGGTGGTATGAAGAGAGTGACCGGCCGAGGCGATAATAGAAGCTCTATGACTCCTTCTTTGCTTTCCGTGACTCTTCCTCCTCCTGCTCTTCCAATGCCGTTGCTGTGCTCTTCAGTTCATTCACCACCCTGTCGTTGTCTTCTGTAAATATAGCTCATAATGTATCCAATATTCACGCACCACTTGACACTAGCCCAGAGAGCGAGTTCTATTCCCATTAATACAAAGATATGTATGTTTCCTGAGGTCAGGTACGCCAACACCATGAAGACGAGAAACAGCAGGCAAAACGCGCCATCAAGAACGGCCAAAAAGGTGGGGTGAAGAGAAGAACCAGGTTTTAGGATGTTCGCGAACACTGAGAAAGTATTATCTTCATTGGAAGAAGACATTTTGGGGTTAGAATGAAGGTGGTTGAAAGCAAGTTGAAAAGTCGATGATGTTGGGCTGATGTAATGATTTAACTTCACCTTGCGCAACTACACACTGGCGAAAACGGATCATACTAAAAGTTGACACTACATACATACCAAAGCTAGTCAAACGTAATAAACAGAAAACGACCGCGGATGATATTTAAGAAAGTAGTAAGGTAAATTGATGCACAATTTCTTTGATCGTCGGTCTGTCTTCCGATTTCCTCAACCAACATTTTGTCAATAGCATCCACAAATCGTCATGGAGTCCCCGCTCAACGACGCGAGGGTCAATTGGCCGTCGAGGAATCTCGCCGGTGGATGCTTTTATCACTACCTCCGTGGCGTGTCTGATATGGCTGTAGGGTTGTCGGTGTGTTAGAACCTATATGATTGAAGAATTTAGTCAATATATACCCAAGAAAAGAGATGCTCCTTACTTCCAAAACAGTCATCCCGAAGGCATAGATATCAGAGCTCAGGGAGAGTACTCCTTCACCAACACATACTTCTGGTGCAAACCAGCGATATGACTGAATCACTCCATGACTCTGTGTGAAGGGTATCCCACTGATATCTGTCACAATCTGAGGGTAATTAGCAATGTAGTACTGTATGCTGAAATGAACAATGCCTGAACAAACCTGCGACACTCCAAAATCTGCGAGGAGAGGGTCACCCTCATCGTTGATGAAGATGCTTTCCTAGCATTAGTAGGTACAGTGAAGAGGTGATTGAAATCATCGTGGCATACCGCCCGAATTACTCCGTGAACGATAGGTGGTTTCATGGTGCAGTGTAGAAAGTGAAGTCCGAGAGCGGTACGTGTAATCTATTCCCAGAACAATTAGGTTTGCATCTAAACGGTTGCAACACATACCAGCCGAGTGTAATTGACTTGAACGTCGTGCGCCTTTACATATTCCAGAAGATTGCCATTTTTCTGCCACGGGCTGACCATATACCTGTGGGAAGTTAGACATTGCACAGACACATTTTCATCTCCTCACGGAAAAGGTCCATCATCTTGCACAAAGCCATAAAATGGAAGAATGAACTCTCCACGATCTCGTCGCCAGACTTCGGCCCATATTTTGACCTCACGTTTAAAACGCTGCAAACAATCAGCGTTGGTGGGTGGATAGCAATGTAACGCTGCCACTCACGCGCAAACTTTGCTCGTTGGCGTCCACGACACGTAGTGATTTGATGTAAACTTTCTCGGTTTCGAGGTAAAGGCCCTCGTACATATCTACAATGCTGGTACACTTAATAGGCTGGGCGCTCGTACGCCTGACTTCACCCGATTTGAGGTGCAATTCGGGCATGAGTTCCCCGGATTTACTTTGCAGTTGCCAAAGATTTTTAGACATCCCGGAGTGTGTATGTTCAGCCAGCCTTTTGTTTTCCGCCATGAGCTAGTTAAACCTGTCAAACTGTCAAATAGAAAGCCGTCAAGAGGTCAAGACTCACGTCCTGCATCATTCGCATCATTTGTCTAGTCATCTCAATGTTTTCGTCCAATTTGCTGTTGGCGATATCTTGGCTGACTTGTATTTCAGACAAGGCTTCTTTGAGTTCTAAGTGATCGAGTTTAGCGCTTGTTGCAAACTCTGCCTGCCATCCATGTATTTCCATTTGGGAGACGAACTAAACTTTCGGTCAATATCTCAAAAGATGTCCACAAACTGATACATACCTGAAATTTCACCATACAGTCTCCTACGGCAACAAGGCATTGCTCTATCTCTGCTTTGATCGTCGTCTGTTTTGCGAAGCTTTGAAACCTGCTGAGATGGACCCAGCTATCCATTTTCGTCTGGATGTCGACAAAACAGCTGGAGAACAGGGTTAGGACATCGCAGCATGATAAAAGTAACATACACACTCGACAATGTCTTGCACAGCCGTATTCATGTTTGCGTTCAGTTTTGTGGACTCGTAACCATCCTTGACTGCGATCAGAAGCTGGTGAGCTCGATCGCGTAAATTTCGAGCAGCATTCCTGGGCTCCTGTAAGTACAAATACGCCAATAGTATACGGGCCCTAGGTTCGCACCTGTTGTGGGTGACATTCTCACAGAGAGTAATGATTCCAACGAGAAGTTCGACCGCAGGAGGTAGGCCTGGTATGAGACTGAATTCCGCAACGATTTGTGCGGTGGTCTTGCCCAACGAAACCACAAGCTGTGTTGTTGGCCCCATGTGGCTCGATCAGACAGGCTGCTGTGCTGAAGGATGCCGTCGTGCTTGGCCAGTGCCTAGTTGATGCATGCTGTGCACCCAGTCCTCTTCTAAACGGAGAGTTGTGCCGTTCTATACGGAGTTGAAGTCAAAGTTTGTTTGTACCAACCAGCCTTAGCTGCTGCCACTTACATTACATCATTTAACTTGCTCACCACCGTACCACCGTACGTACCCCTTCACAATGCCCTCCTTGTTTCCCCGACCTGGGCCACATCTTCCTTACTTCAAGACATTGCTCGTCAAGGGGAAATATCACCCCTCAGCCCCAATTCACTTATCTTGGTCCTCGATAGTTAACTCAGAGAACACAGACTCTCGCGTTATTCTGATAGCTTCTTCACGTCCAAGTCTGGCAGCGTCACTCAAGAATTATAACGACGAATGGATTAAGACCAAATCAAGGTTGGGAAATATCAACCGTTTATCGTCTCGAATACAGATTTTGTTGGTGGGATTTAGCTCTCCTTCAGGCCTAAGGTTTCACACTCGATCTTAGTTACCCACCTTCACTTCGGCATTTGTGCTTTCTCCTCTCCATGTTTACTATTTTGCACACCAGCGATGAGTCGGGCGCGTGGATCAACGGAAAGACATCACTTGCGACTGCTCCAGCTCTCATCGTCTTGCTTGAACCATCTGCGTATTTTCTTACCTCTGATGGATCTCCTTCATCGTACGTCACTTTCCACTGGTAATATGATCAACTATAGGCTTATATGGTAGGAAAAACTGGACCATATCTTCCTATATATCAGCAATTGCACACGCCTTGTCTTGTTCCGCATCTCTATCGAGTAAAACTAGGTAGCTTCAATTGACCTCAGGCAATGAAAATACTAAAATTACTGTCTAGACCCGTGCCCTTTGCCTTGTTTGATTCCAGACTAGATGAACTGCGATTACCCATCGTGAAGCCCTCGTCATCCCATCGCCTGGATCATGAAACAGCAGACAACCCTCGATTGGAACATGTTCATATATTCGTACAAAAATATTTCGACTGGTATATTATGTCCAAATATGGTAATGGTAAAACCTTTTCAACGAAGTTATTTGAGCTCAGAACTCTACAGAGGATGTACCTTCTGACGGCCGACAACAACGAAGCATGTCATTATACCAGACATCTCGTGCCAACGAGCCCAGCAAAATATGGACGTGGTATGAGGGCTCAGATGATGACACTCTCGCAGTAGGCGGCCCAGCAACACGGCTTTTTTGGATCCATTGAAGCTACGCCCCCGCTGATGGTACATATGTAAATTACCTCCGATCTGCTCCAACTCCACCTGATGCGCTTTCTCTAATATTGTCTCTGTATTGCCAGTCCGTTCCATTAACAATGTTCTTCAATACCGCTGGTTCAATAAATTCGGGCATGCTTGGGGTCCAATATCTCGCAACCGTTCAATCTTTAGTGAGGCTTATTAAATGGTTTCACAGCACACACAAGTCACACGGGGCATTACAAATCGGCGAAAAAAAAGACCATTTTGCCAATTTGACCCCCCACATTGTCTGTTCAATCCCAGCCGCTACCAGACTCTTCCTATGCTTGAAAGGGCATGTTAGCCTTTGGTCACCCCTGTACCGACTGTCAATTAGCCTCGAGAGAGTGGCAGCAGAGTAACATATTGCTCGTTAATGTGCTGTATAGGCTGAAAGGTGTGCATCAGGAATTGGGTTTTTGGCGGGCCGCAGGGAGAAATGGTGGACATCAAGCTAAGAACGTCGAGGGGTTAAAAGAAAGCAATCATCAATTCCATAAAATATGATTATTGTGAGCCAATTTGCGGCTCGCTACAGCCTGTTCTTTCGCGACTTCTTTCTTTTTTCTTTTTTCCCCTTTTTTGCAACTTTGAACTTCGTGTGGCGCTTCCTTGCTCCGATTTCGGATCAAAACAACGAACTTGATGCCGACTTTTCTGTTGTCACGCTCATAATCATTTGTCCAACCCTCACTTGTCTCTTGGCCCATCGTCCGGCGTATGCATGCATCCCTTTGCCTCATATGTCCTGCGCAGCTACTATAAAGCGACTGGGTGGAATGAGGACAATCTTTATGCCAATTTAACACGTTCCTCAAATGGTTAGCTACTCTTATGTGTCAACTACGCTCGCTCATAATCTACAGCCATTCTCGATTTCACGGTTCCTAAGGGACTTCATTTATCCATATCTAAGTCACCAAACTCGCTGTTCAGGACTACATATTCGATGACGGCCATGCCCTCTTTGAACGGTTCGGTTGGATACATATTCACGTCTTGCGACCTTGACGTCAAAGGATCTGGTAATGTCCAGTTCAAAAGCATGATCGAGCGGTTCAAGGTGTATGACCAACCTCGAAGACCAGAAGGCAAGGAGGAGGAATGGTTAGCTGGAGAGAGGGTCGATACCCGTGGTACGTTCGAATGATCTTAAGATGCTTCGCCTTTTGCCTGACAAGGCATCGCAGATTACCTGTTATACGGTCGTTTCTATCTGCCCTCTGGCAGACTAGACGCTCTCTACTCGACTCGTTTAACACCGACAGTCCAAGCACTGGTTGCCGCTGTGTCCCACCCTTCCTCGACTGGGCGCAATGGGGACGTTAGTAATATCATGTTCAATCTGCAACACGACGTTGGGAAATGGTGTACCGAATATTCTTACAGCGCTGATGATGGAATGTGGGGACTGCGTGTCCTCCACAACTTCGGACGGCTTGGTTTACCAGTCGATCCCACCGATGAGGGTGCAACAAGCGGCTCTCGTGTAGGTTTAAAGCGTGTCGACGAGGAAGATGCAGTCGAAGGTGGACTAAAAGGTCGCGTCTCTGCTGGAGCTGAAGTTTACATTAGTGCGAAGGAAAAGAGTGCAGGAGGTCAGTCTAACATTCACTTTCGTCCTGTCACAACCCCCCCTGATACAGCGCATGGCAGGCTCGATTGGGCTACGCTTTTCGACACTTCCCGACGCTACTCCACCTTCATTTCAGGTCCCCTCTTCATCCTCGCCACTCTCATTGACCTCCAAAAGCCCGCCCTCGCAACCGCCCACCACAATAACGGCACTCTTCAACCCGATATTGGGCCATATGTCGGGTGCTTACTCTGCGCAGGTCTCCCGGGACCTTTGTTTATCGTCGCGTTTTGATTTCAATGTGTACAGTTTCGAGAGTGAATGGACTATGGGTGCAGAGTGGTGGATGCGACGTTCACCCAGTGCAGACTCGGAAGAGGACAGTGACACGGTTGCAGGTCCTGTGACGCGACCACTTGCCTCAAGCCTAACTGGTCTTGAGTCGAGAGACGAAGTTCATGGCGTCGTAAAAGCGCGAGCATCAACGAATAATGTGAGAGATCCATACAGAGACTTCGAAGCACCGTTCCATGAACTGATCTTTAACGTGAAACAGGATATTTCCCTCATGTGGGAAGGACGATTGCGGAATATGCTTGTCAGCCTTGGAGTCGTTTCCGACTTCTCGAGCCGGTCCAAGCCAATCAAAGCAATCGGACTAGAGCTCTCATATTTTAGTTCCGCTTAATCTTGCATTTGTTGTACTATTCCCCGCATTGTAAATATACCACACCGTAATGGAACTCATTCCCCCACAAGTATAAGAAAAAGCACATGTTAATCATTGTTCAGTACTATATTTTACATCCGGGCATAGAGGGGTGATGATGATATACAGAAAGGGTCAGGAGTATCCAAAGGCAAGGGGGAGGCCCCATAGGAACAAAGGGGTATATGAAGTGAGTCAACGGCGAGTAGATTGGAGGTAATTGGAGCAATAGATTAGGGAAAATGATGGATATGAGTCTATTCACCCGTTGCACCAACTGTGGGAGCTTTAGTGGGATGGGTTGTGGTGCCAATCGTCCTTGCAAGGCGAGAAATGGCATCACCGGTGATTATTGGGCGATGGGCAGGAGCACGATGACTGTGAGTACCGGAAGGTGGGGTTGAATGAGTACGCGAATGGTGGCCTGCCACAGTAGAAAGCCCGCCTCTCGGGCTACTGTACCCAGAACGAGAAGGGCGGCCGTTGTTGTCTGACCGAGGGGTGAATGACGGCGGGCGGCCTATTGTGTGAGAGCGGTTGTGCGTTCGATGCTCAGGTGAAGCAGTCGAATAGGAGGAGATATTGCTCGGTGCAGATTTTGTCTCGGTCATCCCATTTAGAGGTGGTGCATGAATTGAGGCAGCAAGACCACTTCGAGCACGAATAGTTGAGAATGGATCTTCGTTTGCATTGGGAGAGTGGATAGATGCTTGCAGTCCTCGCTCAATTTCAATACTAGGAATACTGGTAGGTGTTTCCTCCGGAGTCACGTTCTCTGCTGCAGTAGGAAGTGATGGGTGTAAAGACACCTTAGCCGACCCGGGAGCGCTGATAAGAGGTTCTTGCGTGGTAGTTATCGGCGTCGCCACATAAGCATCATCTTTCGTGCAATGGATCGACAAAACTTCGGCAAAGACATATTGCAAGACTAACCTGGTTTTTTGAGACCGTTGACCATGACTATGGTTTCCTGTGGCGCATCGCCGGATTGATTGGGGATGTCATCGTTGGCTAGTTCCGGAGTTTTTATATGACTTGGTGAGATCTCTGCGTCGATTGTTACACCAGGCAAGGGCCGTAAGCCACTGACACCGAGAGGTGAAATTAATCCGTTTTCATTGGTCGGGAACTTGGTGGAAGTAATACCCCAATCGTCAAGATCTGGCAGGCTATCGTCATCATCACCAGCCCAATCGATATGGCTTCCAGGGGTATTAGGCCTATTGTCCATTGCGACAGCGCGTACACGTTCCACTAGTGCGTCTATATCGGCGCGCTTCTGGAAAGGGCTGCCAGGAAGGTGGGGTGGAGTGTCTTTGATCGGTGCGGTGTGCGGTACAGACGCCATGCGAGGTCGATGTGGGCGAATAAGATTATCATCGTGTGCAGGCACATTGATCTTAGGCAGGGTTGGGGCAGGTTTTCCTGATTGCGAGCGACGCCTACGATTCCCGTGTCGTGAGGCACTCGGGTTACTTGGAGCGTCTACACTGGCGGGGGGTGCAGTTGTTGGAGGATTGGATCGAGAAGCTCTACGCGGATTCCCTCTGGGGCGCGCAGGAGACGGCGTATTAGTGGAAGCAGGAGCTTTCTCACTTGAAGGAGAAGGAAGAGATGCAGGTTTAGAGATGGGAGTTCCAGTAGATTTCGACGTGTTGAGTTTGTTAGTGGTAGAATCAGCTCCTATTGGCTTGCTTTCTCGAACCCCACCGCGTCCACTACGTCCCCTACCAGATCCTCTCCCTCTCCCACCTCTGCCTAGTCCACTGAAAGCCGAGCCTGGCTCACCAGACCTGCCCCATGTTGCTGACGAGCCAGAAGCGCTTGAAGGATGTTGGCTGGGGGCGGGAGTAGCCATTTCAGGGGGATGCAGATAAATCCAACGAAATGAAAGGGTAAGATATAAAGAAGCAGGAAGGATGAGGGATGGAGCTCGATGGAGTCTGGATGAGGGTCTAAGAGTGTTGATGTTTTTCGGTGGTTAGAGGCAACAAGTGTGTCGATTGCCAAACACAACAAAGCAGCGCTCCTCTTCCTTCTCTCCACGCGCTCAAAGACCACACCATGTCGAAAGCATCCCAGCCCGAGTTGAAGAAGGTATTCATACGCCGTGTACATTATCGTTGATCCTTGGCTCACTTTTGATCACAGTTTATGGACAAGAAACTCTTCGTTCATCTTCAAGGCGGCCGCAAAGTTAGCGGTGTGCTTCGTGGCTATGATCTTTTCTTGAACCTTGTGTTGGATGACTCTATGGAAGAGACGGTTCCTGCCCAAAAACATCCCATTGGCACAGTTGTGAGTGTTCTGAAAAGCTTCGATGCGAGATCGTACTAATTCAATGCAGGTCATTCGCGGAAACAGTGTCACATCGATGGAGACGCTAGAATCTACACGATAGTGATGAAGATGATTGGTCGGTGCTGTAGGGTGGGTGTAAGATTGCGTGTGTAATGCCTATGACTTCTGTTTTCTGTCTTCCCAATTGCAAAATTCGTCCACCCAGTCCTGAATTTGAATCTATTGTATTGCGGGTAAAACGTATGTCATGTATCCTAGCGGTATTTATCATCCAGAGGAAGTAGAGGCATATAATTGGGTCACATCTGCTGTAGTCATAGGTACATTTCGCGTCCGACTGTAGTGACTCTTTGAAGATGATATGCGGCTTAGGGTTAGGGTTAGCACAGGGCAAAAGCGAAAAAAAGCGCCCACCCAGCCAGAGTGGCCGGAGAGGGACAGGAAAATATTGAGACGGTGCATGAGCCGAAGCCCATACAAGCCGCAGACACTCCCTGTATGGACAGGGTCGCCGTGCTATGGAGAGTCTCCACGGCCCACAAACCCAGGTAGGTGAAGGGGCTTGTGCCATCAAGGTAAGTATGAGGTGTTGAGATGTCGAGCACTGGCTTATATACCCTGTAGGGCGCACGGACCATGCATGTCCTGAGCAGTCGAGTGTTATGATTACCGACGCGTAATTTGTTGAAGCAGAACACAAATATTCCCTTCTGAGAGGCGTGTTGTTTGGCAACGGATTGGAGATGCAAGTAAAAGGCGCACGTGGCAAGAATTTTTGTTGAGTTGGCCGAAAAGAGCCGGCCAAGTACACCTTTGCTGCTGGACGGGGGTCAGTTTAAATGTCCACCTGTGCTCTCCCATACCATGCTTTTGCACCCGCACTTCTTTCCGTGACCCGCACTGCTCCTCGCCACCTCCTCAGAACTTCCTCCCGCCCATCGTCCTCCACCCGTCCTTTCTCATCCATTTCACTCTTACCTGGTTTTCTAGATGCTTTCCCGACACCTTCTAAGCATTCTTCTTCACCTCAGGACTGTCTACGCCAGCAGAAACTCACTTACCTCAAGGACTCTTTGATTCGAGGTCGCAGCCCATCTCGCGTCTGGGCAGACTATACTGCCCTTCTCAACGTCATGGGATTTGATACATTGCCGCTGGAGATTCATCAGCAAGTTTTGAGGCAATGCACTCCCCCGAGCGCCGAGTTACGCGTAAGCACGGCCAAGCGTCTGGCTGCAGGGAACGCGCCTTCAGCCCCTCACATACACGAGGGCCGATTCCAGGCTATCATTCGCAACATCCGTGCCAGCGATGCACGTCCAGAGCTGTCCGATTACCACTTTATTTTGGAGCAGTTTGCGGCTGTTGGCCACCACATTGGTGCCATGCATGTTTACAAGGAGCTTATAGGAGCGAATATAATGCCTCAACCCAGGACCTTCGGTCTCTGTTTGCAGGCCATTGCCCATCGCATGCAACTTCCCGTCCAAAAGCAGCATAAAGAGCACCTTTCCGTGGAAACGCGTAGGATGATGTCTGACCTTGTTCGAGAAATGAGAAGGCTTCGCATCGCTTTTACATCAGCCAACCTTGACTTGACAATGCGAATTCTGAAGGAAACATTGGACATGGAGACGTTCGAGGAATTGATGAAGTGGGGTTATGGGATTGATTTGTCGAATCCCGACTGTCCGCCTGTAGAGTTCTACGGTGCTCAGAACCTCAAAGCGGACTTGGGCATGGATACTCAGACCAACAGACTTCCGCGGCCGCAAGTATTTTCCACAGCTGCCCTTAACACGACAATCGAAATCCTCGGTCGAATAGGCAACGTTTCGAAACTCGTTCAGGCTTTCGAAGTCCTCACGAACCCTCTTCCCCGTGCCAAAGAACATATGTTCTCGTCTTTCGACGACGATGACGACTTTGGCGTCGCCGCCTCCCCGACATCTCCTCCTTACATCCCGCCACATGCTACACCCAATACGACATCCTATATCATGCTCATAAGACATCTGTGCACAATCGGTCATGCAACCCTCGCGCGACACTATATCAACGAGGCCATGTATTACGATCGCCAAAAGGATGGGCGGACGAAGACGTCAATCAAGAAAAATCGTAGTGCAATCCCTGCCCCGAAGATATCAGTCAACCGTGGCACTTTTTTGCCCGCCCTCGGTTTGAGCAACCGCACAAAAAATCTTAGCTTGACGCGCTGGCTGACGCGAAAGTTGCCTGGCGTGTTGCGGCGGAAGAGATATAATCTCGAATATTATACTAAATATAAGGAGAAGATGGAAAAGCAGGCGCAGGCGCTCAAGGAGATAGAGCAACGGAGAGCTACAAAGCTTGCGGCCATTCAGAAGACGCGTACCACCTCATCAAATGCGGATTCCCCCATCACCAGCTTATTATCCACAGGAGCACAAACTGTTGATTCGCCAGTTACCTCACCAACTCCCGAGAAACCTGTCTCGTTACTCGAGCGAAGTCGTCAAAACAGACCAAAGGAGGAATCCATCTTTGAAATCGATATCGACACAATTCCGGAGCTACCCTCCGCCCCTTTCCAAGAGTCCGTCAGACTTATCGACCTCGACCTTCATATACGCGTTCTGCAACGCGATATTGCCGAGCTGCAAGACTTTTCGCAGCGCGTCGACTTCCTTCTCGGCAGGACTGTACAGCGTGTCAAGGAGGGGTTGGGCCGACGTGTCTGGGCCGGGAAGGATATTTATCTGGCGCACGAGAATAGGCGGCGCCAAGTATCCCGGGAGGACTGGATAAAGGACGTGAACTTCACGAATCGAAGAGCCGATGACCAATTCTCACGGGCACCTGTGATGATGCCTGACACAAGCCCAGCTGCCACTCGCAAGTTCTTCCAGAGCAACCAAACTGCACACCGGGAGCTACCTCAGAGGGTTCTTTCTCATCTGCACTCCATGCCATCCGGCGAATAGTCCATGCTCTATAGGCTTATGGCTTTGACGTAAGTTGTATTGCCCACGTTTGCATAATCCATTTTAATCAAAACCTATCATTCTAGTTCTCTGGCACGGTCACGATGAAACATCTGGTTCGCATTTATGCCTTGCTAGGAGTTGCAGATGTGTCGCCCTTGACGGTCGTCCGTTTCAGCCTCCCGCCACGGATTCCGTGTTGGCAGCCGAAATGAGTGTATAATGGCGGACTTCAGTATCTGATATGAAGTACATATAATTCTAATTATCATCCGGATGTATGACCAAGGGAAGATATTGCACAAGAGGGGGGTTCGTTGGCTACGATACTGGATGATCTCTTGATTGTCCTTGATCATGAAGTCCATGCGTAGGTATGTCTTGGGTAAAATACAGCGTGCTAATGCGAAGGAAGGTTCGAAAATAGTGACAGCATGTGCAGAGGGTGAATTAATTAACCCTTTGGAGTTCTTTGGTTTGATCTTGGACGACTTTCTCCATCCCATCCAGCCATGTATCGATATCTGCGCTTACGGTGAAACTATAGCTTGGTTGCCCTTTGGTAGGGCCAGCGGAGCTTGGGAAAGTGCCGACATTTCCGATGCCAATGTAGCGGGCAAGAGCTAGAACTGGAAGACGACGGAGAGCACGTCCTGACAAGCCCTGTGCCTACGGTGATACAGACATCAGAATTATTACATCGAAAATGATGGCGGGAATACACGTACCCTGCAGTGCGCAGCAAGACTTAAAAGTCGCAAAGCGACAGATTTTGCTTTCGCATGTAGATCATTGCCAGAAGGCAAGGTAGACGAAGATGTTGTCTTCACCGTACTTTCAAAGACTTGGGCTTGCCTGAGAGTAGGCACATTCTGCCCGACCCAGATCAGGTTAAGTTTTTGGAATGAGGAGCTTCAGCATTACCAGGTAGGCGACTATTCCTTTTCCCACAATCTCGCACAGGCATGTTCGAAGGATCTCGTAAATGGCATCGCGCGACGGCAAATCGACATACTGTACAATATCTGCGCGATCCACGAATGCGCTGTCTATATGAATTCATTAACACAAGGGTCAACGGGCTTTCATAGAGTTTGTACCGATGGCTTTCACAAGATTACTTGTTGACATTATCAACACATTTTTGCGATGTTTAAGTTTGTCAAGTTGTGTCAGGAGGGCGTTTACAACCTATTGGCCAGTCTTTCAGTTTACAACAAGTCGTTGATCTAAGAGTAACTTACCCGTAGTCCGTCAGATGGTTCTGTACCAGCCATTGCACCTGCCCTCGCAGCAGTCAAAGACTCAACTTCATCTACACGGGTATTAGAGTGGGTACCTTTTTATCGCAGCGAAACGCACCAATCAAAACCACAAGGAATGCGTCCTCCTCATCAACCAACTCCGTGATGCTATTGAAGAGGCGTTGAACGAGTTTCCCAGACTCAGAGAACCATTTGGAGAAGAGGGAGTGTGAGTTGATTTCGAGCAGACGAGCATTTGTATATCTGAATTGTAAGTTCAATGAATGGTAACTGGTGAATCAAACACAAGGACTCGCCGATGGGATAGGCGTATTGACAATTTCTGAGCAAGCGCACGGCATAGAGAGGTTTTCCCTGTACCGGGTGGCCCGTGAAGTAAAACGACGCGGTTCCACGAGACGAGGTTGACTGGAACATCGCTGTAAGGATGCCACCCATGGTTCAGAGGAAGAGAACTCACAATCGACATTCGCCTCACTGAGTAGCAGAGTCGCATGGATATAGTCAAGGAGTTTTAGTTTGATATCATCAGCGTAGATTAGAGAATCCCAGAGGCCTTCCCAAGTCCTGTTTGGCAATTCGCAAACACTGGCCGCCATTGTGTCGTCGTCGTCGTCTCTCACCCCGGCACTATTCGAAAACTCTTCAAAAGAGTCAGATTCCGACGGTTGGTAAACATGTATCTGAAGGGACATGTCCTTTAGTGCCAGGGAATGCGACGGACAAGCCGACTCGGAGACAGAGATTCTATCCACAGACGAGGCGAGTTCTGGAACATCTTGCCACCCATCGAGCGTGGAAGGAAGTGTAATGCGATCGAATGTTTCGAGATATGTGTGAACCAAGTTCCGGATAGAATCGAATCGTGCTGCAGCTCTGGGTTGCAGGCGTACTTCCACTAGAGAGATCGATGATCTTAACTTGTGAAGAAAGATGCATAGAGTAGTCTGCGCACCATGTACCGTCCATTTGGAGGTCGCCTTCTGTGACGGCGCCTGTGCTTCCGCTTCTTGTGCCCTTTCCATAACGAAGTCGGTCATGAACTTGGGAACATTTCACAATGGTTCGAACAAATTGGTCGAGTGAACAAACAACGCGTCCACATCGGTTCAGATGCGGATCAGATTCTGATCAAGTACTTACTTGCACACCATCATGTCGGCAGCTTGTCCCCTACCACAGACGGAGGAAGCGTCTAAGACCTCCACTCTGGCAATAATCGATGTATCGACCTTTGTTTTCCCAGACCCTCTTTCCGTTCCAACCGTTACTATCGAGTTTTGCGACAGAGTGCGCTCGTTCCTTTTGTCAGCAGGTTCTGGGTAGACCTAACTGCCCTATCTGTCCTTTAGTGCCGCTGGTTAGTTGTTAATCTGTCTATTTACCTCGAAATTGACCTCCTTTCCATCATAGGCTTCATCGAGCTAGTTGGACGCAAACCGAACTACTTCTCACCTTTCCACCACCAGCGTTGGGTTCCGTGGCTCTAATACCTCTCAATGTTGAGGAGACTGCGGGCCGGTTCCGCGTTTGGCTTTCTATTCCATCCCAACCTCCTCATCTATTATGGGATCGGAAGGTGGAAGGTGGCTTCCCAGAGCTGAAAGTCCTGGTGCGAACAGACTTTCGTGAACCCAACTCTTACTCAAAACATGCGCACAGAAACAACGTCTACGCGACCAATTACAGCCCAATAAATCTCTTGGGCACTCGGACAAGAAACCTTGATATGCTTATTGTTGCGATGTATGCCTTCAACATATTTGCCACCGAATTATAATATCGCTGCATTTGTCGTAGTCGTGGCAAGGAGAACTCGTAACTAACGTTGCCTGACCTAAAAACCCATAGTCACGGCTGCATATCTATCAGTACCTTGACAAATAGTGAGACCTTTGAATGAATTCAGCACTCAGCCATGGTGCTCTTGCCATGCAAACAAGGTTAGACGTGAGCCTAGAACAGACTAGAGTGCATTAGATAAGAACCTTGCATTCAACAAAGTGTCGAGAAGCTTCGATAGCGCTCAAGCACAGATTAGGTCGATTCTAAAAGTATGATTTCGAAGAGCTTATTGGGCCTCTGATCTAACCCTTGTCATCCACGATGGGCAAGCAAGAACTCGAGGATCCAGAGACGACCAAGGTCACAGACTCCAGTGTCGATATTGTTGATCGTCTTTTCTCAGGTCAACAATCTCAAGTTGTCATCTCTCATGATGGTGTTAGCCAATATCGTCTCAACCCACCCTCTGGAGGACAGTCTGCTTGTGGTCTTGCAGCGTTGAACTGTGCACGCCTGGCGTTTTCAAAGGAATTTGAGGGTCTTCTGGGTGAAGAACTGATATCCTGGCTGGCTTCTCGACCTGGAGCAGAGGTGGGTCTGCAGCTATCGCCAGAGAGCACATGGTAAACTATCATTTCTGTTACAGGAAATTACCGCGATATGCGATCTCTGGTCCAATTCCGCTCACTTGGATATGGAAGATATTCTCAATACTCGTTTCTTCAGCAACTGTATTTCTCTAGTGGAGGTCTTTCCCGAACGATGTGGCTTAGCAGGTTTTCGAGCCCTGTTGCAGTATGTTCGAACGATATCCGTCGCAGTTTGTCCAACCAATGACATATGCTCTCGTATAGGAACATGCAAAGAGCGATCCCTTCTGTCTCTGCAGTGATGATCACCAAACCCCCAGAAATTGTAGCTTGCATGAAGATTCCGACGTCCAGAGGCGACGTCTTTCTTGTTTTTGACTCCCATATCCGATCTAACCACCCCAAAGGGGCTGGCTTCATCTTCCACTCCTCTCTCGAGACAGCCGCGAGGTATCTGTCGCGCATGTTTTGGGTCGACCATACCTCAACAGCAAATGATTCAGCTTTTGGATGGCAAATGGATTTAATGAGCCAGTTTTGCGGGCACATCCTCACCCCCAAGCATCCTAATGTAAATGGCCCCCAGTCGGTCCTTGAAGACAGTATGCGAATTTTGGCGCTCACCTCAGAAAATACATCTTTAAGGGCTCAGTTACGCGAGGCCGACCAACAGAATGTGTTTTTGACGGCCGAGCTGCACAGGGATAAGCAGAGATCTTATGAGCTACAAAGGTACTCCGATACGCGTGAAGAGTCATCGCATAGTGTTGGCTGGTTCACGGCCAAGAAACAACGCTCTAGGTATGATCATGATATGTTTTGTACTCTTTCATTGCCAGATTGCTTATTCCATTGGCATGTTAGCAAATGGAAAGATAGCGAGAGGGATTCTCTCCCTTGTAATTCTTCTCCATTCATACGAACTTCTAGCGTCTGGCAGGATGAAGATGTCAAGCTCGCGCAGAGATTGCAGCAGGATGAGTGGGGCCAAGGATCTAACCAACAGCGCAACGCTGCAGGAAAAGGACGGGAAGCGAGGGGCAAGCAAACGTCTGCAGAGAACAAAAAGCCTCATGTCAAACTCTTCGATGAGACGTGTGCTTTGTGTTCCAACCAATACGCAGCTGATGATGCGGCTCAGATTCCCCGATGCCTCCATTCATTTCACAAAGAATGCCTCAAAGGACACGTCGTGGAAACCTTGCAACATAACAGTTTCCCTATCCCGTGCCCTGCATGCGCAGCCACTTCCGAAGCGACTGGTGCGCCTCTTTGTACGTGACCTAATATGAACGCCCAGTCACTCGTTTCTGCAGAGTCGGATGTGAACGATATAATCCTTAAGCATATCGGCATCGAGGAGGAAGAACTTCAGAAGTTCAAGAATTTGAAAGACGCCTCCGTCCCTTCAGTCTGCCCTAGGTTCGTATCGGTTTTGAGTTGTATCCAACGTTGCATACAATGCTGACCAGTGGTCTTGGATTAGTTGTAAGAAAATCACCCTTTTTGACCGACAAAGATATCATGAGGCGAAGATTCTACCGTGTTCCTTCCAAAGCTGCCTTAGTACATGGTGCAAACAATGCCGTCAGGGGAGCCATCTGTGTCGATGTCGTGAGCGACCGAAAGGTTCAACTCATAAGACTTTTGCTCAGGTATGGTCGTTTATTTCTGAGTTTTAAGTGTTTCATCCCAATTGTTCTTGAAGGCTGTTTCTCAGTCCTCCAAAAACGAACCTGCTTCAGCTCCTAAACGGTACGATAATTACTGCGCCTATTTAGGTGTGCTCATGACCAACCCTCGATGTAACCAGACGATGAAAGCGCTGGATGTGTGTGCACCCCGGAATCTCTGTACTAGCTACGCCTGCAGACGACCATTCTCCGATGGTACCTGATCTTCTTGAAATGTGGGTCGCGTCGTTGGTGGTATACTACGCGCCGTTGCATTGTGATGATTTTGAGTCTTTAAGTTCCATGATTGATGGCAAAATGATGGCTAGCATTACTATATTATGGAATTCATCGAATTCAACAGGGTCTACTGTAAGGTACAGTTGCCAGTTATTGAGGGCGAATGTTCTTTGTGAATAAAGTTGTAACGAGGGGTCAAAACAAGGTACAGTAAATACATTTGCCATATTTGGTGGCACATGCCACGATCATCATACCCTTTCAGCTCAGTTCAAATTCGATTAGTGGATCTGTTCATTTCCAACTCGAGTCAATCGTTGTTCACTCTTCTTTCTTTTCCTTTCTCGCTATGGCCTCGGATGATACGAGGCTCGAGCAGCTAATCACCCAATGCAAGAGCAACGGTTAGTCGCCTTCAAATTCATCCTGTAGTCCAAACCAATGAAATATTCCCTTACCCTAGATGTCGACGTAAAAGTCGATGCACTCACGAAACTGCAAGCTCTTTTTGAAGCTGGAGTAGAAGTATGTCTCTTTTGATCAGCGGGATGACTGTCTGAATCTGAACGTGAACGCGACAGATTAGTGACACGGATGCTCTTCTCAATGTCCTGAAGATATGTTTACGGACCCCCAACCAGCATTTAACAACTGCCACGCTGGCTGCCTTGCCTCCCCTACTCCCTTTACTAATATCACGATCAGTGGTTCACCCGCAACCACAAAACACACTATCTCGATCTCCCTCATCCTCGACTTCATCCGTTAGCCCCGCTGTTGTTGCTGATGCGGCGACACTGCGCCAAGTACTCAATGCATTTTTGCCTGCTGGTGGTGTGATCGAACGCTTAGGAGACAGGGAGAAGGCTCAGCTCAAGGCGCGCGAAACTTTGGTTGTATTGGGTGGGCTTGCATTTCGGACAGGAACTGGAAGCGCGATGTCGTCAAAATCGAAGGATAAAGGGCCTGAAACGCCTCTCGCGATGTTTGAACGTTTCATGAGGGAGGGCGGATTGGCGAGCAAAATTTGGAAAGTTCGCGAACAGGTGCGTCACTCATCATTTGAATTAGGGTTTTTGTGCCAACATTATCGTAATAGTCTATCCTGACATTAGTGCATATTCGACGCGCCCATCATCAATTTCCAATCCGCCCTTACCTATCCCTTCTCGTCGACTGTTTAGAAGACACCGATGCTCACGTCCGGGATTGCGCCCGACAATCCGTCGTCGAGCTCTTTACAGGCCCTGGAGTTAACGATGGCGCGCGTGCGGATCTGAAGAAGGAGATGACGAAGAAAGGCGTCCGGAAAACCATTGTTGATGGAGTCCTATCTAAATTTCTTGGGGTCTCCGTCAACGGTGGTAGTCGTGAAGGTTCAGAGAATGGGGATGCGATGAATACGAAACCAAAAGAATACATCCCTCCAAGCCTGGTACTTCAAGGGCGGAGGCCTACGGCGGGAAGCGGAAGTCAGACTGGAGTACCTTCGAGGACTGCTAGTCATGGTAGCATCAAGGATGCATCGCGGCCTAGTAGCCGCGCAGCCATGAGCCCTCCTTTACCAGGACCTTCAGTTCCAACAACTCCTCCCAATGAATCTTCAGACATTCAACCCGTATATGTAAGTTTTAAGAAATTATGCCACAATTGTGACTAAGGTTGCTTTAGATCGCATCAGCTAAAGATTTGGAAAATGAATTTGCCTCAATGCTGAAACCATTTGAGGTATGGCAACTTCTTTGTACCTTCTGTACCGTTTTTAACTTTCTGCAGGGTAAAGAGACCGAACACAATTGGTCTGCTCGAGAGCAGGCGATTCTTCGGGTGCGCGGCATGTTGAAGGGAGACGTGCATATACGATACCCCGATACGTTCATTACTGTATTAAAAGAAGGGTTCATTCAATGGTCACTGAAGACAGTATGCCCTTTCTTCCTACCTTCGATCAATAGATGTCTTAAAGTCTCTTCCCATAGCTCGCCAGCCTTCGAACGACTGTCTCAGCAAATACCTCCTCACTTTACGTTGACCTGGCAGCTGCTTTAGGAATTTCGATGGACCCATTCTGCGAAACACTGTTGACCAACCTCCTGAAAATGGCGGGATTTACGAAGAAGATTGCTGCCCAACAGTCTCAAGCGTCCGTAACTGCAATAATCACCCATACATCTGCCCAACCTCGCATTATCCTTCCGCTTTTATGGAACACCCTGCAAGAGAAAACAGTGCAAGCTCGGGCATTCGTCGTGGCACATATAAAACAGTATGTTGAAGTGCATGGCCACCGTGCTAGGAACGCAATCGAGGGCACCAATGGACTGGAGCTGCTTGAGAAATCACTCAAGAAAGCTCTCAGCGATGCCAATCCGGCTGTACGAGAGAATGCGCGTATCTTGTTTTGGGTTTTTGAAGAAGCCTGGCCAGACCGCGGCAACTTGATTTTAGAAGGCCTTGATACCATTGCGCGTAAGCAGGTGGAAAAAGTCTGCCCCAAACCGGAATTATTTTCAAACCTACTGCCCGCCACTACTCCGAAGCCCAAGAAATCGATTGCTGCTGCCATTGCAGCCAGCAGGGCAAAAGCAAAGGCAATTGCAACAGCTCCTCCTACTCTTCGCCATCAGGCAACCTCTGGCTCGCATGTACCCCCTCCCCGCCGTCCTGCTTCCCCAGGGACTTCTCCAAAGTCGTCTCTAGGTCGGCCATCATCACCTCTTAGGATGTCTTCATCTCCACCTGGCCCAACAACGCCAGGGAGGCAGCGCACCACATCAGCAACGACAGCTCGTTCCACGAGCGGCACAAATGTGTCAATGTCGCGTTCCCGCTCAACTTCCAATGGTTCCACCGGTTCAGGAGGGCCCGCGTCGCCTCGAAGCCCCCCTTCGCCCACTGACTTCCGGCGCCGAGCTTCGTCGCCGCTTTCAACCAGTGCCACATCTGTCAACCGTCCATCTACTATCCGTAAGGCTTTGCAAACTGCGCTCCCGTCCTCGCCGTCAGAACAAGTTTCGTCTACTGCTCGCAGTACAAATAATGTCCCTCGCGTTGCTGCTGTGCCTATCCCCAAGGCACATTCCAGGTTGACCCTTCAGATGTTGGACAACAATGATGAGTCTCTGCTCAGACCACACGATGTCCCCATTCCAGACAGTGACTCTGACGGAGATCATTCCATTAACCTCATATCCTTTTCTGCTCCATTCGAAGTTTATCCTCCTATTACTCCGCAAACAAGAACCGTTGGGGACAACTCGGCCTCCCCTCGCTCTGTCGACTCCAAACCGACATCTGTTTCCAACGCGCTGTCGTCCGGATCTGTACCCGATATGGCTAATGATCGACCTGTCGTTGAAGACGCTCTACGAGCGCGGGCAGAGCAGGCGGAGAGTGCGGCGGAGAGGCTCTTGGAGCTGGTGGACCCAGAGGAGGAGGGGCTACATCATTCGACGATTCCGCCGTCTCTCTTAGTGGGGAGCGGCAATGCTCATGCTGCTCGTAACGCCAAGGTGAAACCTGCACCACTTCCTATCAAGCAAAACCGCACGATGCCAGTCACCCCCGTCAGCAGAAATGCGGCCATCTTGAGGCAGGCGGCGATGTTCCAGGATAGCCCGGTCCGCAATGGACAAAATTCCTCTTTGATCGATGTATTGCAAGGCAAGAAACACGAGACGGGCTGGTGGTTGAAACGGAAAGCCTGTAAGTTTCCCCGCTTTGATCAATATTATGATGTGCATTAATACCTGGACCCCATATCAAGTAGTATCGCAGGGCTCCCCTTTGCGATCAGCCGAAAGGCCAGAGAAAGTCGAGGACTTTCAACGCTACATCACCCAGCTGGCGGAAGGCGAAACTGGTGTTCAAGGTCTACAGAAATTGGTATTGTTCTCGATAGAGAACTCAGTTTCTGGATCGGACTCGCCGCCTGCCAGTCCCGGGATGTCCGACCCTAGTAGCCCTTCACCCTTCTACACACCGCAATCTCTGGCTTCGCTCCGCACGGACATCTGGGAATCCAATAAAAGCTTTGAACGCCTCTTCAATGCCCTCATTCAATTCCTTGAACCTACGAAGGTACGTTTCTCTAAGGAACCGCTACTGCAACTTTCTCAACACAATTGTTAGCTCGAGGAAGAGCTCGAATATGGGTTGATTCTCCTTTGGGAGCTGCTCGAACATCAAGGGCAGTATTTGGAAGGCAGGGAATCTGACCTCTTTTCCGTGCTCCTGCGAGTTCGCTATTGCAACAAGATCAATGTAACGTTATTTTTCTCGTCTCAGAACCTTTACCTAATAGTTGCACAGGTCCTGGAAGCTACCAGCACCATCCGGGATGCCCTTACCGCAAGCATCGAGCCTGTCTATGGCATCACCACGATGCACGCGAGTTTACGTACTTTCCATGAGGAGCCTAAGCCTGAAACTTCGGGAGAGGACGTCAAATCAGCAACGTATGCGTTTGGCCTCATTGCCATGGGCAAGTTCATCCTCCGTCTCCCAGCTGAGATCGCAGAGGAGGAACTGCCCCGTCTTAAGGGGACCTTAATATCGGTGTGTATCCTCGTTCTATGTTTCAAGGCTTGTGGTTTATGCTATATTTTCACTAGGCATTGAACGACAAGTCGTCCCTGATCGTGCGCGAGTCCGCGGCAGCAGCAATAATCGCTGCGCAACTTGTCCTGCGCGATGAAACGCATCTCTTTGCGCTGCTTGATGGCCTCGCTGACGAGAAGAAGAATCTGCTCACATACTTGTTTGATAAACACGGCGCACGAGGGCTGACGGCAGCAACGAGTTCCTCTGGTATGGACAGGTTGCAGAAAGAGATCAACCGCTTGGATACCCGCACCAGCACCCCCTCCAAGGCCGCACCTTCTGTCGCCTTGCCGCCGCCCTAGACGCATTTCCTAGACGGCGAAGACAAAGAGTATGGATACCCATGTTTCGTTATGTTAAATTGTTATGCATCTTTGTATGACTACTGTTACCCCAATTGTTTTCAAGTAATGCAATGCTCTTCTAGGACAGATGTCTATTAAACTCAGGAGCTAGGGTTGGAGGCAGGGGTACAGGACGTGGAGATATGGAGGATTGCGGGCACTCAGAATAACCTGAATCGGCGCGCCAGGAAGTATCCAACGCCTGCTGAGAGGCCACCAATGTGTCCAGCGGTATCTGTTCCTCTTTGCTGCAGAATAGGACCGTGAGTCACATATGGAGCAAACATCGTATTCGCTGGGAAGCACCTTGTCATACATGGCAGAATAAGTGTCGTAAGCGAATATTCCGGTGACACAAAGCCACGCAGGAATGGGAATAATGCCATAGAGTTGGAACGTCGCCTTAGGGGCCATGCATGCCAGTAGAGATATGACGGAATATATCGCGCCTGAAGAAACGCCGGTCAGTAGAAGGTTGAATCGTCAAAGTAAGGATTGACTAACCGCTCGCGCCGTAGGCTTGCTGGTCGCGATTCTTGAAGATGTTGTTCCACCCCATGCTAGCCATACTAGCTATGAGGCCACCTCCCAAGTACAGGAAGATGAAATGGCGGCTGCCTAGGACTTCTAGCATGGGCTTGGCCATAAAGAAGAAGGTGAATCCATTGAATAGTATGTGTCCAAAGTCCTCGTGCGAGAACGCGGCCGTTATAGGCGTCCATCTGCGGAGGTAATGAGTTTCATAGTAGCGCTTCAACAAACTATCATACTCACAATCGTCCTTGGGAGAAGTTGCGCCAGCTGGTCGTGAAATTGTCGATCATCCACTTGTAGGGCCCAAAAACGCCTTCGGATTGCTAAAGGGGCGTAAGATATCATGAAGAAATATCAAGGGAAGCACGAACTGCGCGTTGTTTGCAGAGAATCCACATGGTAAAGACTGTACCATTGGCAGCTATGATTCCCCAAAAAACCATATTCTCGGGTATTCTATCTAGAAACCCGAGGAACGGTGGTTTGTATTGGCTGTATTGCGGCCTGTGGGGGTATGGCTGGGCCTTAGGCTTGGGTGTTGATGAGAAGAAGCGGAGTTGGGTTTGTGGCTTGAGTCGCTGCAGGCTTGATAGTAGCTGATTACGTGGAAGGAAGGAAGGCGGTAAGGAAGGCGGTATACGTCTGCATGCTAGCGGTCGAGCGTGCAGGGAGGGAGAGAGTGCGCGTCCGAAGGCACGGTGAAAGAAAGAAGACATTTCAGGCACGTGATTGAATAATTGGATTTGGACGTGTTGTGCTGGAACGCGTCCAGTCGGCAGAGATTGCCGCCAGTCGCGATCGTCGTTCATCCCCATGTCCCACCACCTGTTCTTACTGTCGCCCTCGGACACCCCGCTGTACACGCTTACTCACTACTCTACCAAGCCAGCACCAAGTACGACATCTCCACTGTCGTCAAACTTGCCGAACTGGTCGACATCTGCGTTTGCGGGTACACTCACTGCGCTTTCGGGGGCGTCGAGCGCTACCCACCACTCGTCTGGGGGTGGAGTGCGGATGGGAGGGGGCCAGGACCGCCATGTAATTCAAATGATAGCAAATGCGAGCTTGGACATGATTGAGGATGTTATGCGGAAAGAGAACACGATGTATGTGGAGAGATCCGAGCAGTGAATGATGAGTCCCTGACAGGAACAGGTATCTGAAGGGAGTGGACAAGTTCAACGAATGGACGGTATCTGCATTTATCACGCCTGGAAGTAAGGAAGCTTGTTGTGTGGTGCGGCCTGGACTGACGTGATACAGACATGAAGTTTGTACTGTTGCATGAAGGGAAAAATGATGAGGGGATACGACAATTCTTCATGGAAGTGTGGGAGCTGTATGTGAAGGTGAGTGTGGTGGTGGTTGTGTGGCGTGGTGCTGAGGCTGAGCTGCAGACGATGCTGAACCCGTTCCACACGGCGCACACGATGATACGGAGTAGTACATTTGATGGACGGGTACGGGCAAGCGCAAAGAGGCATCTGTAGGGCACGTGAGTGGTGAGAATCACAAAAGCAGTGCCCATTGGCTGCTCTCGTGGCTTCTTGGAATCTTGCCTCTTTCTCTTATCTTCTCTTCTACTCCTCTTATTATACAACTCAAATTCAAAAAAAATCTTTTCTTCCTCTTTACTTCTCAGTAAGCGGTGTCCCAGTCTGGTCTCGTTCAGTGGAAACTGATCTCGACAGTTGTATACTCTTCCCGCCAGTTCCAATTAATTAAGAGCCTATCTATCCTCAGCCATGACTGCCGCCCCTGCTCCCAATCCCCGCGCTTCCCTTCTCTCTGGTCTTCGTACCGGTGGCGTCAGATCCACCTCTGCATCCATCCCGCACACCGCCGCCCCAGGCGCAACCTTCAATGTCCCCCGATTTCCCTCCCAGCAGTTGCATCAGTCCTCCTTCCCAGAGGACGACGAAGACCAGCTCGCAGAGATGCCCCATCAGAACGCCTTTGTTCCCCGCCAGATGCCCATGACCGCAGCAGTTGATGGCCCCAACAACCGATTCTCAGCCCAGCAAATGGGTCCCCGCGGCCTCAACCCAAACAGCGCCCCATTCAGCCCTGCCAACTTTAATCCCAACGTTCAGTCTGCCCAGATGCAAAACCAGGCCTTGCAGATGCAGATGCTCCAACTCGAAGTGTTGAGGATTCAGGCGTGTACTCTTCATAGATCTCCCAAAGAACATGACTAATATATGTCACCAGGCCATACAGGCTCAGCAAATGCAGGCTGAAATGATTGCCCAGGCCCAACGCCAGCAGCATCAGACTCAGATTCAGAGCCAGGCTAGGCGTTCTAGCCTCGGATACAACCCCCCTGCGACCGCTGGTCCGCTCAATAACTCGTTCGATCTCCGTTCTGCCACCTTGAGCGCACAGATGCGCCGAGCCAATCAGACGGAACAAATTAAGGCCCAAGTCGGCGTTGCTGGCGACGATCAAGTCCCCATGACTGCGGCGCTTGGTGGCAAATTTGGCAGCCGAACGAGCTCGAGCACTCCTGGAAACATGTCGAAATTTACGATAGAGGAATACGACGAATCGGTGCCTCCTCCCACTCCAGGCTCTACCACCGTCATCAGTGGAGGTACTTCTCTCGGTAACCCTGCATCGAATAATATCAAAGCCGTCGCCCCCAACTCCTCCTCAAAGTCCGATTCGGTCACTTCCTGGAGGCGTGGCGGGAACAACAACTCTGTGTTGAGCGGGCTTAACCGTGTTGTGTCCTCGCCCGTACTCAAGGTGACGCCTCCTCCCAGCGAATCCCAACGCGTGTCACCCCCTCCTTCCCTTAACGCCTCGGCGCCCAAGTTCCGCCCCCAGCCTCTGCGCTTCAGCGGTGCCGCGGCGGCCCCGATGCCTGCTATCACCATCGACACATCTGAGAGCAATGACAACGAAGATGAGTCATCCTCTGGATCCGCTCAGTCCAACAACACCTCCCCGACGACGCCTAGGTCATCGTCGTCCAACGAAACATCTCTTTCGCCACGCGAGGAGGCAGCCAAGAAGCTGTACGAAGGCCTGGGCATTGGGCGTCCCGGTTCAGCTGTTTCTGACAATCAGCAGCAGGCGTCTGCGACGCCCGCTGTCTTCCCAAGGCTGGTAAGCCAACCCACCAGGCAGCCCCGTGGGCCGCCCTCTGGTGCCGATGAGCTCGGCCCAAAGAATTTCGCGACCAGGATCAGACGCAAGGCTATCGGAGGATTGGGCATGTTGATGGACGCCCGTGAGAGGAGGGAACTGGTAGAAGCTTTTTGAAAGCGCACTCATTGTTGGCGCTTCCGTTCTCCCCCTCCATCTAGCTGCAATCGACAACATTCCCCTTCCTACACTCACCTACCCGCACACAAACACACGTACGGTAAGATTGATACCTGGACTCCCTAATGGTTGGCTCGACACTTGGCTGGATGAGATTCGCTTGAGCAAAGATTCGGTTCTTATATATTCTATTTACCACACTCGCTCCCTCCGCCTACAAACACAACACATCTCTTTCTTTCACCTACTTAAATCCTTAACGGTTTCTACGGCGTAAACTACGTGCTCGCGTTTACCTCGTTGTTGTGCTTTTACATCACCCTATACACTCATTACCCCGTTGCTTTTTTGTCTCTGCTTCACTCTTACGATGTCTCGAGCCACTTTACGAAAGGGGGAGGGAAAGGAGTACTGGCGAGGCTATCCTTGTTCGCGGCGGCAACTACGAGGGAGCTGTGCTCTCCGAACTAATTTCAGAGTAGGCACAACTAAAAAAAGTTGAATACGCCTAATTAATATCAAATATTGAAATACGGCTTGCATTGCTTCTCAATCAAGAGATTTTTGAGTATACAACAAAGTTAGACAAACGCAGACACCAAAAACCGAGTAACGACACAATCTATTTACATCTTTGGCCTACAATAGCCTTTCCATGTTCCTTGAGACATAGGGGAAGATAATCAGCTATTGCGATTGACACCTTTCAGAATCAAAGATCCAGCGTACCTCCCACTCTTCCTTGCTAATCCAAAGTTGGTGGAAAGTTCCTAAACTTGCCAAGATACTTCCCCCCAGCCAGGCTCCGTACTTGCGTTCTATGGGATTCCCAGGCGCGTGGATCTTGGTCTGTGACGGATAGAGTTAAGACATCATCAATGAGACCCGTGAGTATGGGAAGAATCGATTTAACGACATACGTGGGGGAAGCCGCGAGTTAGCTCTGCTTGCAGACGATCGGTGAAGCCAGTGAATAGGGTGCCGCCCCCTGTCACGACGACATTGCTTGAAAGGACCTGGCGGAGTTCTGCGTCGCATGAACGGAAGGTCTCACCAATGAGGGCTGGTAGATGCTTTGGCAGATTGGGATTCGAAGCCTGTAATATTGTTGTTTGCAAAATGTGGCGGAGCGGATATGAAAGAAGATGCGTACAACCAGGGCCTGCGGATGGTAAAAGAACTGTTCACCGACTGACAGCCTCTCCGACCCGAAGTAGGTATTGTAGCCTGTTGGGAATTCGTAGGGCTTAGGAGGGCGAGAAGCAGCTATCCTGTAAAGCATAAGTTGGCACCTTGGACATAGAAATGGATAGACATTATAAAGCTTACTGGTCATTCCATCCTTGCTCGAGCACACCGGACACACTGTGGACCCACTCCTCCACTTCGCGACTTTCCGCCCACGCCCGCCAACTTTCGGTCGTTCCTGCAACTCGATCTTCTCGTAATGTAAATCGAGGTGGCGCATTGAGATCTACAGGCTATATTCCATCAATCGAAAGTTCAACAAATGATTCCACCAGGCATACTAATTTATTGGCGATTAGTTGATGGGGTAGAAGCTCAATCCCCCTGCGTATCGGGGTTGGGGTCACGAGAATATGTCGAGCGTGTGCATGAACAAGCTTCGGCAGTGTAGAGTATGCAAGACCTGAAACGGAATTGGCATGTATAGCAGAGAGCTAGTGCGATGGCACCTGCCTTTGCGAAGGACGAATCCATCCACGACTGGCGTTACACTTGCCATGGATTTTCCTACATCAATTACCAGAGCAGTGCCACGGCCAGCCGAGAACCTAATAACAGGACTGAGAGAATTTTTTTGGGTCGGGCAAATAAGCGACGTACGCGCTCAGAACACCTGTATTGGCGATGTAGAATGCGGGCACTTTGAACTCTTCAAACATGATTTCCGCCATCCGTTCGCGATTGGCAGGAGTATTCCATGTTGGTTCTGTGACTAGAACGGGATGCTCTAAGGGCGTGCAGCGCATGACATTCACAAGAGCGTGTTCAATGAGGGGCGGGATGGCGGTAAAGTCACTAACTTGAGACGAAATGTAGCCGCGTCAGTACATTTTTTGTCACGCAATCGCGTCAATAACTTACTAAGGCCATCCACTATGGGGTTTCCGACTTCCATCCCTTCTCTCCACATCGAAGGCCCATTCTGCCCGATATGAAGTTTCGAAGATTGTGAAGCAGTGGTCGCGTCAGCTCCCTCGACTTCCATGGCTTCGTCTCCTCCAGTATTATGATAACCATATGTAGTTGGGATAATAGCTTTTGGTGCATCATCTCCAGCATATCCTGCGCGTAATGTAGATGAACCAATGTCGACTACAAGTGCTGATACTTCGTCTATTGACTTGGTCAGTGTTGTCCTTGATCTCATAGCAGTAGCAAGAAGATATCATACCACCGCCATAGTTGACCATTATAACAATCTCTAAGTTTCAGATAGTTAGGCTTAGTTATAGAGTCAAATACCGTCACAGAGAGGGGAGTTCAAAGATGGATGGGCGCTTCTGCCTAAATTGGTCAAAGGTGGTTGATGGTGGTTGTTTGGATTGAAGCCTATTGGCATTGCGATCAGGATTTTTCCAAAAAGTGTCGGTTAACCTAGTGCGACTCTGGTCATTCACTATGGCGGTCAAGGAGATCACCAAGCCTACCAAAAAGAGGAAACAATCCTCCGAAGACGATTCATCCCCCCCACCACTAGAGGCGGTTGGTGAACTGGAAATGGAGAGCGACGAGGAGAATGGCGACGACGCGGTATCCGACGACGGCGAGGTAGACGAATTCCCCGAAATAGACACTCGAAGCGACAGCGAGGACGGGGAGTTTGGAGAGACTGATGAGGAGGAAAATAGCGAGGACGAAGACGAGGATGAAAACAAGGATGAAGAAGATTCGAGCGATTCCGACTCACTTCACGTATTTCCCAAGGCGAAGACTATTGTATCCGACATTACCGGACAACCAAAACGCGTTTACCCTGAGATAGAGCCTGACTACGATTCCGACTCGTCGACAGAAGATGTCAGCATTTCCAGATGTATCTCAAACTTTCAATGAACTAATTCGCCATGTCAACTTAGGGCCCTAACCGCGTCGGGGACGTGCCTATGCATTGGTACGACGATCTACCTCATATTGGCTATGATATCGATGGGAAGAAGGTACTTCGTCCGGCAAAAGGGGATGAGTTGGATAAATTTTTGTCTACTGTCGAGGACCCCTCCGCATGGTGAGTTGAAAGATGCTAGGACTACATCATTTGCTCAAGGCGCATCTAGGACATCTGCATTTGACAAAAATACTCAGATGGACAAACCTCTTACCGATGAGGAATTGGACATTATTCGCAGATTATATGCAGGCGAAGTGCCGGACGCCAGTTACGACCCTTATGAGCCAACCACTGAGTGGTTCACGGGTAAAGGAAAGGAGGAAATCATGCCCCTGTCATCTGCCCCCGAGCCCAAGCGCCGTTGGGTCCCAAGTAAATGGGAGAAACAAAAGGTCTGTCATGTTACGTATGTAGTCTTTCGAAAGATCTAACTTTCTGCGCATCAGGTCATGAAAATAGTTCGCGCTATACGCCAAGGGCGTATCATCGGCTCAAAACCAAAAACCACTTCTAAATTCTCATTCTTCTCGATCTGGTCGGAACCCTCATCTTCGCATCTGCCGCCTCTACCGGCACCAAAGCCCCGGCTACCAACTAACTCTGAATCGTACAATCCTCCGGAGGAATATCTTCCGACTGAGGAAGAACGTAAAGAATGGGAAGCACAAGACCCAGAAGACCGAGAACAGGACTACTTGCCCAAAAAATACTCCGCGTTGCGACTTGTACCAGCCTATGACCGCTTCATCAAGGAGCGCTTCAATCGTCAACTGGATCTTTACCTTGCTCCAAGAATACAAAGAGTCAAACTAAACATTGATCCTACCACCCTGATACCCAAATTACCCAGTCCTAGTAGCTTGAAACCGTTCCCCAACTACAAGAGCCTCAAATTCAGACATGAAAAGGGCCGAGCTAGGTGTGTAAGCATCAGCCCGGATGGGGGTTGGGCAATTAGCGGTGACGAGAGCGGTAGAGTGAGCCTTTGGGAGGTTATCGTTGGACGCGAAGTCAAGAGCTGGAAATTTGACAGCAAGATAGGAGCCTTGGAATGGTGTCCAAGGCTCGATGTCAGTTATTTTGTCGTATCTATGTGAGTGATCTTTGCTTTCTAAACTGGTGCGTACTAATGTACCTTCGTACAGCGAGGAGAAGATTCATTTTATCATCCCCCCGAATGTGCCTGGACCAGTACTTGCCCTTACACAAGCTCTCTTAGCCCCTGCGTCGCTTCCGCCTGCTCCAGCTACCCCATCACCCGTCAAATGGGTCACGCCATCCACGAGCACTTGGTCAACGGACGCACCTATCTTGACTGCTAATCTGCCTTCCTCTTCTGGCCTGCCTACCCAACTGGCATGGCATCGAAGGGGTGACTATCTTGCAAGCGTATGTAAGTTATTCTTCTGTTTTCCTTCGTCGAAGCTAGAGTTTAACTATGAGTCCTAGCGACCGGTGGGACTCAAGGAGGTGTCTGGATCCACCAGATAACTCGAAGGCATTCTCAGGCTCCGTTCAAGAAAGTTAAGGGTGCGGTTCAAATGGTTCTCTTCCACCCGTTGAAACCCCATTTCTTTGTGGCTGTAAGCTCAAATTGGGTCTGCTTTTCTATGTGTCATGACCTCTGTTCCTTTACAGACCCAGCAATACGTTAGAGTGTACAACCTTTCTGAACAGAAGCTCCTCAAGACCCTGCAACCCGGTATCAAATGGATATCGTCCATGGACGTGCATCCTTCCGGCGACCACCTCATTGTTGGAGGTTACGACAGGAAACTCTGCTGGTTCGATTTGGAGCTTAGTGACAAGCCCTACAAAATCATGAGGTCTGACATGCCTTCGAATGATGGACTTGACTTTAACTGTTACTTTCTCTCAGGTACCACACACGTGCCATTCGTTCACTCCATTTCCATCCGTCATATCCACTATTCGCCTCCTCCTCAGACGACGGTGCTATTCAGATATTCCACTCGAGAGTCTACAACGACCTCATGACAGATCCTCTGATTGTCCCCCTCAAGATATTGCGAGGTCATGAAATCAAAGACGGGCTCGGCGTTCTTCTGATCAGATGGTCTAGTCGGCAGCCATGGCTGGTCAGCGCTGGTGCTGATGGTGCAATCGCGGTATGGTGTAGCTGATTATTGAATGCCATGTTTTTTACAGTCGATGATTTCAATCGACGATGTCCTTGCTGTGTTCCGTAGGTATGATCCTCAGAGTTTCGAAGCCCCTATCAGCCTCTCAGCAGGTGACGGCGAGTCTTCCAAAGCTTGAGGTCACGTCACAACATATTTGCCATATTGTCATTGCTGAGGAGGAGCGGCAAGATGTAATGGCCGTGCTGAAATCGACCGCGGTCTAACCCAAAATTTTAAATCCGCTCCCTCTAGTCCTTTCAAATGACTTCTCGGCCGCTCTCGTGAACCCAACGTAATTCGGATAGAAAGGATTCGGGATGGCTCGATCCGAAGATACTGGCTTATCCATTCCTTCTTACTGGCCAGTTTTAGATTGCGTTCAAACGACTTTTCAGACGTGCTGAAGACCGACAACTCCACGGAAGGGTAAACAGGGAATTTTATTCCTCAAGTGTGTCAAAGTGTGGTAAGTACTTCGCGTTGCTATGCACTTGGCCCTGCCGTGATTCTAGAATGCGCGTGTACACGCCACTTGAACGCCCTACCATTTTGCCTAGGCCACCTTGCCATGACCTGATCTCTGTCACTCTTTGAGCTAAACACTCATTTTACGTAAGGTTTCCTGTATGATCGCAATGCGATACTTCCGTCTCAATAGCATAATCGCAGATATATGGGATTGCGGCCAAGTTGCCAGATCCCAACAGGTGAGTGACATGGGAGCATTTTCGCTCCAGGCAGTTCAAAAATACCGAAGATCACCGGCCAGAGCACTTCCTTTACTGAATGAGTTGACTGAGAGGAGTCCAGGAAGAAGCTTCAATAGGCAAATAGACCTAAGAAGCAGGCGGTATGATCGGGAGGCGAGGCCGTAACTGCGATCCTTTTAAAAGGCCTTGAACGCGTCTAACTGCAAAGTCTCCCCAGTCATCCAGACTTCACTGACTCCCGGACCCTTATCGCCTGGAGCACTACGCCATGATGGTCAACTGGTCAGACCCTCAAGAGATCGAAAAAGACTACGGTGTGTTATCATAATATCATGAAGGATTGGTCCCAATGTTAATTATTCTACTAGAAGTTTTCTCGAAACTCATACTTGTGCTCTTTGGTCTATATATATGGGAGCTCTTTATGACCTTGGATTTTGAGTGGTCCTTGATCAGCAGAAAACGGAGGTTTCGATGGCCACTGGTATGTTTGTCCTTGGTTTGTCCTGGATCGTTGTTGTCCTAACTGATGTGATTAGGGTACGTATCGACAATATAGTTCATTCTATTTACCACTAAGGAAGTCATAGTTTTCTTCTTTCTCTGTCGTTACTGCATGTTGTTAGCGTTTATTGGCTTGTAAGTCCGTCCACATGCATCATTTTTCGAGCTCTCTTAATCTTGGGAGGCAGAATCGTCTCCCTCAACGTGACAAATCAAGTAAGTCACTAACAGGGAATTTTTCTGCTGTCCGCTTACGCTTCCTTTTCCCAGATTGATTGTGGAGTGCCTTATTTCCATCTCTTTCTCCGTACTGTGTGTTGACGCTGCCACATCCATAGGCACTATATACTTTTAACTCGGTAAGTCCATCTTTTCCCTTTCCTTGATGTATCGCCTGACATATCATAGTGGACCGGCAATATGACGATTCTTTGTGCTTCAACTTCTCTTATGCTGAGGACGTAAGTCTCCACCCTATGTGCGCATGTCTCTGGTTTTCATGGCTTATTGTCTCCGTAGCATTGCTCTATGGGAACGTCAGCGCATCGTCATAGCATCCTTAGGAGGTCTCTGTGTTGCACACTGGGCTCTCTTGTATCGCACAATGTTTATCGTGAAGGCCGAATGGGACAGCCAGCTTCAAACTTGTGCTGTAACGGCAACTAATCCGTCTTTATTGAACGTCACATTCTTTTTCAGTATGTCGGGTATGATTTCATGTCGACGTTACTCTGATATTTCTGATAGCAATGGGCTTCGACCTTGTCATCCTCATTTTCACTGCCGTGGCACTGTTGAAAAAGCATTCAGCGCGGACAGATCTGTGGAAACTGCTCTTTCACGATGGGCTTGTTTATTTTTTCATATCATTTTCAACAAATTGTATACCCGCGGTCCTTAATGTTCTAAATTTGAACAGTGAGTGCTAAACTGCTTGTCGCATCCGATCCTGACCTGCGTATTTCCGAAGCACCAATGAATGTGTGAGTGTTATTCTTCTCATCAAGAATTTCATCCTTATCGGGGTTGCGTTGAATTTTTGATAGAATGGCTACGGTGAGTTCGGCCTCTGAGTTGTGAATCATGGGCGCTAACGTCAAGTATTGAATAGATCCCAGCTGCCACAATCACGTATGTCCTCACTCTGCTGATGATGTTGCCTATCAATCAGATCTCACCTCATGTTAAAACAGTTCAGTTGCTGCGTGTCGTGCGGTCATACGGCTCCTGGAATTCAGCTCCAACGATGTGTATGTCCATTCGATGTCAAACGTGGCAAGCACACACCCTATCCGGCACAGTATTGCGCCATATGCTCTGCCTAGATCTCCGAAGTACGCGCTGAAGCGTCCTGAAGTTCACGTAACCACAGAACATATCACGATGGCGGAATTCCCGTGGGTCATTTGTAATTAAGTACGTACGAGATAACTCACTTGGATCTATGTAGACCGACCAGCGCCGAGTCGGATTCTCCTTACAGCAAGAGCCACAACCATCGGACATCGTCTGTTGATCTTCATCTCGCAAGAGAAATGGAAGCGCACTCTGAAAAGAGCGAAAAGGGATCATTTGTTTTTCCACAACCAGTCTAACTGACATATATCTACAAACTCAAAGTTCTTTTAGTGTTGTTTCAACCGATATATATATAGTAAAGGGTTGTCTTGTAGATATTTTTCTTGGAGACGAGACGGTGAAGCTGTCTGTAGACATCGATTTGAGGATGTATTAATAATACGTGTAGGTCGTGTACTTTTGCAAATGCGGGTCTTTGTACATGACGAAAATTTAGAAACTTCGTGATGACAAAAGTAAATTACAAACATAGGTGTGCAATGGTATCATCGTCTTCTCTTTGAACGGCCAGCCTTCCGTCGACCAGCAAGGCCACCTTGACGGTTCATTGCGTCCCGCTTGGGCTTGGGATCCAGTCCCTTCGAAGTTCGCCATTCTTCCCGTCTTGAACCACGCGGTCCATGAGTGGATATGCGTTTTATAGGCTCTGCGTCAATGGCCATTGAATCTAAATATGAGCCATGAGTTCGGCTGGAAAGTACTAGTAAGGATTAAGCGAACCTGTCAAATCCTTTGTTGCGTCGTCCTTATCAACTGTAAAAGTTCAATTCGTCAATAAACGCTCTCACTTGACTGAATGAACGAATCAAGAAAGAGAGATTTGACGCTGTAAACCCCCTCTTCCTAAGCACCAATCCCGCATCACATTCTGTCCCGTCTCTCCATGGGTAAGAGCTTCCATGCTCTCAAGGGTGATATCGTCCGGATCCAACAGTCCGAAGGTTGTGAGCCAACACCAACCTGGGATCACATCCTCTCCTTCCTCCATGACTGGGACATGGCTATCTCCTTCTCTGCCCTGCGATACAACACCAACGAGTTTTGCGTTTAGGCGGTGCAACCGTGCAGCCTCAGTCGCCGCATAGACGCTGTCTTCACGTTTTTTGTTGCGGAAAGTGCGCTTTGCTTTCGATCTGATTGATTTTGCCATTAATGTAAGTCAGTGGTGGAGGTGGTGGTGGTGGTGGTGGTGGTGTCAAAGACAATAACTAATCAGTCACAAAATTCTTTTTTGCGGAGTGCCAATTGGCACGTGGCATTGACCGGCTCCGAAAGTTGTAACTTGTAAGTAATTCGTTGAAATTCTTGAATGTTTGAGTGATTCCCATGGCAATGTCATCGAACTTCGAAGAAAGGCAGGACATCTGGCTAGGAGTGATGCGGCTGCGATTGCTACACTCCTGAATGATATTGTTACATTTTTTTTTATTGAAAGTATACACCGAAATGCTTGATCTGATGGTCTAATATGGCCATATGACCTGCAGATGGCGAGCCTTCGTACCCCAGTTGTACCAAGATAGGGGCCTTATTATTCTGCCATAGGGCCATGTTGCGTAGATTCGAATTTGGTGCCAGGTCAGGGCTTGCGATCTTCGTTATCGGTATCGGCAGGAGCCTCTCTGTGTAGGAAGGGAATCGTCAGACTACAGCAGTACAAAGAGGAAGAAGGACTTATAATATAGAGGACATTGTTACACCTGAAGATGTCATGAGCCTAACTGAAGTCGGTGTGGGCAAAGCGCTCACCGTATGAAGACCTCACCAAGCGCACCGTTCGATTGTCCGTCCTGGAATTCCTCCGTATTTGCAAGCTAGAATCGCGTGTCAGAGGCCACCGGCGCTTCGGATAAACGAGGAATACCTGGAGGTTCATATATCCATCGGTGCTGACGAGGAAGCCCTTGTACTCTAACCCCCATTTTAGACGAACGAAGACGGGCTTGCCGGTCAACTCTTGCATGAATGGTTTGGGGTTGACGGGATTGACCTGAATAAGAGGATTTACATCTGTGGGGAGGGCGGTTTAAGATTGGAAGAAAAACGTACGGAAGCCATGGTGGTTCAAAACAACGCGTGGCGGACTTGGAATTGGCTGACATCAAAAAGCGGATTGCATATCCATCGCTTTACACGCGAACCATGTCTGACCGCGAGGGGCATTCCGGCGGTCCCCCACCCACAGATGACGATCTTTCCCTTCCCAAGGCTACTGTGGCAAAAATGATTTCCGGTGCGCTACTACGATTCTCCCATATGCCTTGGAAGATTGACTGGACTGTCTCAATTTTCTGCTATGTCGATCTGTATTCTAGACCTGCTTCCCAACGATGTGGTCTGCGCAAAAGAAACGCGTGATTTAGTCATCGAATGCTGTGTAGGTGAAGAATGTCTCTCTTGTCGTTGGTAATCATGGTCTGAACCTTCGCAGAGTTCATCCATTTGATTTCATCCGAGGCAAACGAGATTTGCGAACAAGAGTCCAAGAAGACAATAGCTCCAGAACACATTATTACGGCTCTTAAGGTCTGCACCCTTCTTCAGCATCTTTTGGCCATTTTTCATCATTTTCGCATAAAGCGGCTGGGCTTCGACTCTTTCACAACAGAAGTCGAGGATGTTCTCAAGGATCATAAGCAACAACAGAAGGTACATCTAGTAGCTTTAGGTTATTTGCTTCGCTCACCACTCGTAACAGGAACGCGAAAAGAAAGTCTCGAAGTTCGAGCAGTCAGGATTGACGGAGGAAGAGCTTCTTGCCAAGCAGGAAGAACTATTTGCAGCGAGCCGTGCAAAATTTCAAACAACTCAGCAATAACGATGTCTCTTGTATTTTATTCGTATTTGTATGTCTAGGCTGTATACACTTAATGCCACACATTAGCTTTCGTGACGTGCTAGTAGAGCCTCGAGCCTTTTTCGTGGGTGACTACCATTCCACAGAGCATCGCCGAGTTCGTCGTGCGATAAGGATGGCAATCCCTCCTGTTCAATTACGAAGGAGGCCGACACCGAAGCATAGAAAGTCGCTGAATAGTGACAACTGTCAGCACAGGCTAGTTATTGGCAAGTAACAACCCGTACCTTTCACAACATCCTCAGTCAGAAGGAGTCCAGCAGCAAGCCCACCCAAGAAGCTGTTTCCAGCTCCTGGTCGCTCGCATCAGCTAACCGTGTCAATAGAGGATATTCTCATTTACCCGTGACATCAACAATTCGGCCAGGATCCTCTATCGTCCAAAACGCGCCAATCCATTTCCCTTCACCGCCAGAACGTTTCACATATGCACCACGTTCACCGCTTCGGATGATGACCCAGCCTTTCCTAGTTTCGCCGACACCGTAAGCTAAAAAGCGATCTGCTGCCTGTTCAATTGAATCCGGGGTAGGTGGTCCAGGTATCGATAACAGCGATAAAGCCTCCTCTGCATTGGGACTTACACGTTGTGCGTGTTAAGATGAATATTCAAATAATATACCAAGTCGCTCTCCTTACCTCAAGATGGTTATGTATGGTAAAATTTCAACTAGAGCTGGAAGTTCCTCCGGTACGCATCTATCCTTCAAGCTAGTCAATAAACAATGGATGTGTTCAAGAAATAGAGACAAACGGGTATGGGCTCGTAGATTGTTGTTGGATGCCAGCCATTGATTGCTCGAATTTCCGAGACTATTGCAGATGCTCGTGTGGGGGAACAGATGAAATGAAGTATCCGAGGCCTAGGAATCTTAGTCCCAGATAGATCCTTGGGTGATATCCTTATTCGTGGGGTGATGTATGTGAAACTGGGTAAATCTACAATTAGCCTCTCCACTAGCAGGGTATGGGCAGTAATCACTTTCGATGCTCGCCGATGTAAGAGTTCAGGGCACGGGTCGTTGCACAATGAGGCTGGTCCCTAAATGTCCACATATCTGCACCGTATCGAAGGAGGTCCTCTTCTATGCACGCTGGAAAGTCGTGGCCCTTGTCGACTATCATACCTACCTCCTTTGCAGGAAGCCTACCATCAACACATTAATGAGCTGTCATAGTTCATAGGTCATCCAAGCTCTTATACCAAATACGCGATCCAATAGCAGCATATGTACCTCCTCCGCCAATCTGAATGTATATGGTGAGTGACTTCCTTGACACACCAATCAAAAAAGATCTTTCCTGGGGAGCCAAAATTCTGCCTGTGGGTTTCCTCTCGTTGTCCGCGAAAGAAAATTCATCGACTATGAACATTCCCAACGTGACAAACCCGCCTGTAGTAGTCTTTTCTCCCTGCTCCATACACATCTCAAGCGGGAGTTATAGTGAATCTTGAGAAGTGAAAGGATGAGCATAGATAAGATAAGATTTCAGGTTCAGCAAGAGGCATAATAAGGTCACAACTCTCAAATTTCTCTTCCATGGAGGTCTGGGCTGTCATATACAAGCCCGAGTCATTTACAGAGGATGTGAGGACTTCAAGCTTATACTTCTTCCAGTTAGCTTAACAGATTTGAAAGATAGCTCTATCAACGTGCTCTCAGAATAGTCGATCTGGAGAGCGCAACTCGTATAAAGCGATTTTACCGCAGAGAAGATGCCTGTAGTAAGTGTCATTGACAACGGGAGCTGTAGTACACTCTCACCCATCTCGAGGGACACTAATCGGACGACTTCTCACGCGTAAACTGCTCAAGCGGCGTGGAATTTCGAACAATGCTATGATCTTTGGTGCAACGTCTGCCAAGAAACCATACATCGCAAGCATCTCAACCTTGGTCGAGAACGCTCATGCTGACTAGCCTCTTCATAGGCTACGCCTGGATTGAATCCACCTATTGCCTACAACATCTCGCACGACAATGCCCTGGTAGCTATATCGTTTGCGCCAGGAATTCATAATCCCCCTGCTTTCAGCGTTGGTATTGATGTCATGAAAGTTCGAATTCCGGGACGTGATACTTTGGCATCATTCGTTGAGAGCGTATCTGATACAGTTAGTATTCCATCTCCCAGATTTTCGCGTTCTGACGGGCTTGAGAGTAGTTGACACCTTTTGAATACCGGGAGCTATTTTCCTTGGCCTCGCAGGACGAGACTTTACGCCGGTTTTTCTGGCTCTGGACTATGAAGGAGGCATACACAAAATCCCTCGGGCTTGGGCTAGGTTTCGACTTCCGCCGAGTCGAATATGATGTCAATGAAAATGTTGTACGCATCGACAAGAAGATAGCGGTGGGATGGCGTTTTACCAAGTTTGTTTTGAAGGATGAGGATGATTTGTACCAAGGTGTGGTTGCTGAGTACATTGGGGGGTCAAATTTGGAAATTATCGATGAATTTACTTCCCAAAGGTGTTTGGTGGCTTGGGATGCCGTGCAGTTTGTCGAGACAGCCTTAGTCGAACTGAAAGAAGAATAGAATCTAGCCACCTGATATATAGTTCTACATAAATGCATGTGTACATTATAATATCGTGTTCTAGGGTTTCCAAGTCATCACTCTGCTATGGCTCTGTTTCAATAGCGGCAACAGTCCCAGCAACAAGCCAATCGCCATAGTACACGCAATCCCTTGGGTTAACAGGTCCGCCATCCTTGCAGAACTCGAACGAAGGGCATTGACTACATGGCGCTGCCGAAGCACCAAAAACTGGACGCTCTTGTCGAATCGCCCGATAAACCGACCCAGCTCCTCCACTGGTATCAAACTCGTCCCATGTTTGGAATGGCGAAGGTGAACGCTTCATGGATTTCGAGCTTTTGCTATGACGGCTTTTGTTATCGTCGTCGTCCGAAGAGCTCTCGCTGTCGTCGGAGTCCCTCGGTTTCCTTGATTTCCGCTTTTTCGACTTTTTCTTTCGGCTGGAGCTTACTTCGTCGTCGCTACTGCTAGAGTCATCCTCAGAGTCGCTGCGGGTTCGTTTTGATTTTTTCTTTTTGGATCGGGTATCATCGTCTGACTCGTCACTTTCTGAATCGTCTCTGGCACGTCTTCGCTTGGATTTTTTTCGTGACGAGTCCGATCCTTCGTCGTCATCGCTAAGGGAGGACCTTTTACGCTTGCGCTTGCTCTTCTCACCATCCCGCTTGCGTTTCTTCTTCTTCGACAACCGTTCCTCATCAGAATCGTCGTCGCTTAGAGCGGTGCTATTCCACATAGACGTTCCAAAGGAGGGCAGCTAATGGTAAGAAGGATGCAGTAAGGTGGTATCGGTAAGTGTGGTCCCTGCTGAGGAGTAGGTAACGCACCCGTTCAATCTCACCGTCCAAAACCAGGACATTCAGTAGCATCTCCACATGTTCGACAGTCAGGTCGGTTTCCGTAAGACGCGCTTTTCGCAACGAATTGCGGATTTGCTCTGCACTGGGATAATCCGGAGAGTTCGACAATGCGTATAGTGGTCCTTCTGTACCGTCTCCACGGCGTTTGGGAAAACTCTGATACGGAAAATGATTAGGAAGAATTCCAAGGAGGTAGAGGCGAAAGCAAAACTAACAATGTCGCGAATGAACTTCAAACATGCATCACTGAGATGTTGTATGAACTCTGTGTCCAGTTCATTGTCAGTATACCACGGTCCGCCGGTCAATGTAACGGATGGCTCGAGATTGTCGAGCATGTATATTTTACGTGTCGGATGCTGGTGAATTAGTCAGTCACAGTTTTACTTATACCAACAGTAAGCAGAGAACGAACTTGAACTGAAGGAACGCGTTTGATTAGTCGTTTTTGCGTCAAAGTCTTCAGGCATCGATCGATGATGGTTTGGTGGAGATTGGTCTTGGCTTTTAAGTGCTTTGTCCAAATTCCTAATCAACGCGGGTCGTGAGCAGAAATTGAAACGCATCTAAATTGAATGGCGTGAACCTTCATTGCGAGAAGCTTTTATATGTCCAAGAACTAGGCTTTCCTCTCCAGTCAGATCCTTCGTCCTACATGCCTGAGTTCAGGGTAAATTGATGGCAGGATGATATTGGCAACGCACACAGCAAGCTCATTCTTCGTCACAGCCCGAAAAGATACGGATCCTTTGGCATCGACCAACGATTTGAATAACCCTACGCCGAGCAAGAAATTTAGAGCATTTTGCCTCTTGGAGACATCCGGAACGATCGCCTCTGCTTGCTTATTGCTCAACTCCTGTTGATAGCTTAGACATGGAAGTTAAAATTGTTGGGAGTAACGCACTTTATTTGGTGCAGCGAGAGCTGCCTGATGAAGTTTGCTTTCGAACTCATTCGGAGGCCGTTTGCTCATCCTGAGCGCTGCCAATGAAGTGTGACAATACGTGACACTTATAGTGTAGGTTACATGCGTGACATATCTTGTTTTGTCTGTGCAATGGAGGGTAAGTAGCATCACGCAGCCACAAGGCTCTACGGACAAATCGATTTACCGGACCTTAAGTATTGTGTATCCTACAGGAAGCCAAAAATTCTTATCCAGAGTCAATTGTTAGCCCAAGGACACCAAATTTGGATGATTATCTCCGCCTTGTGGTGACTTTCCAAACCCCAGTGCCAGACCTATATAGCCCGCTGACAACCAGATGGAGGCACCTGAGGCCAAATTGTCGGTTTTTTCGTGCATCTTCATCGATATGACGTAGATTTACAATTGCACATGTATGTCACACCATGCAGTGTGTTCAAGTTCGAACACATCGCACCTTCGACGCCATGCCACGCAGTGAGGTGTTAGTGACACTGTAATCCTGGATGAAGCAAATTATGCGAATTTATTAAATGAGGTATTACATTAAGGGTATTAATATTATAAGTATAGAATGCCGCCGGTTCATGTGCATGCCCAAATTATCCCTGTTAAGGGTGACGTGCAGGGTATACACATGATGATCAGTACATGCTGAGAATTGGAACGTTGGCTCAATAGACATAAAAAAGGTCGGAATCTACGTCGATGTGTTCGACATCGACGATGTCGCTTACCAAAGGCTGCGATTGCCACACTCGCCCTTTCTCCTGAGGGTCCTTCTCCGCACTTCCCCAATGCAACCCTGCCAACTCAAATCCTTGCAGGTCGGATAGAGATGTCAATGATTTGGCAGTCTGCTCATAAAATGACTAGATATATGATTAGATAAGGTCTGAAATATTTAGAATGGTGGACTCACTGGTTGCGGAGCCTCTGAAAAGTCGCAGGTCGTCATTAGGCGAAGGTAGATCAGACGAGGCATGTGCTGAACAAGCGACTCGAGGAGCTGTAGTGGTGGTGAATTGGTGGTCGCACCAAAGACCACCACGTGGGACGTCGACTTGGCGAGCGTGACGACATCTTCCTCTGTCAGATCTCCCGAAGGTAAATGAATGCTCGCAACTGGACGACCAGGCACGACTACGCGGGCCACGTGTGGCGAGCCAACGAGCTGAGATAAATGGGGGATGGACTCGGTGGGAAGGGCAGGTACGGGAACTTCAAGATCACTGTGATTTGAATCAACCTCAAGCTCTAAAAGAGCCTCGGTCTTGCTGAGAAATTCGGCGACGTGGGCGTCAAAGGAGAACGAGGAGGCGAAGTGTGTTAGCCGTGGAAATGTGCACTTCGCTTTGGACAGCATCCAGCTTGCGCCGGAGTCAACGAAGAGATCAAGGGAAACGAGTTCTGTCATCCGAGAAAGTGCCGTGCCAACGAGTTGAAGGTAGGAATTAAATATAGTGGATGAATCTACCCTGAGCGAGAATGTCCTGACATGCTGGGCAAGCCCTGATTTATTTGCAAGGGTTACGATAGCTGATAGGTTGTGTGAGTTGGTTGAGATCGAGAGGTGGCGATAGAGGCGCCGTTGTGCGACGGAATGGAGAGAAGTGGTGGTTCTGGACAGAACGGCAAGATCGACGGGCTGGGCTAGTTGGCAGATGGCGTCAAGAAGCTCTACGGGCAACTGGGGGAAGGGCATGGGGAAACGAGAGTAAGAGTGTTTGTTGAATGTAGTGAAAGTTTTATAGAGGAAGGGTTGATCGCGGAGTGTCTTTCGTGTGAATATGAAAGGCCAAGCGAGAGGAACAGAAAGAGGACCGAGTCGGCATGATGGATCAGAGTGTTTCGTATAAAAGCTAAGTAAGGCGACGCTCTGCCAGTCGGAGATTTGTACATGAGGCACGGAAACAGGGAGTGGCCCTGACCCATTTTTGACTTTTGCCATCAGCATCCAACCCAAATTTATTCACTCCTCCATCTGCTCATTTCTCCCGGTCTTCGGCCAACCGTCATGTTGCCTCTCTATCGAATACGGGTCAGCGGTGCACTACGGCGATGTATTGGGACCCACCGGATGCCTGGTTCTATCACTTTGTCAAGGCACTATTCTCAGTCGACATCACAAGACCTTCCAGTCACCTTTCAGCCACCCTCTGCCCTCACCCATCGTGGTCAGCTTTCTCCCATGCTTTCTCTAAATTGGATTGCTCCAACCGCCCCTTCTAGGCCCGTACCCAAGCCGCACCCATACGTGTGGTGAACTTACCAGCAATGACGAGGGTAAACGTGTCGTTCTGACTGGTTGGCTCCTTCCTGGGCGGTGATTATCCTTCTTTGCTCAACCCCATTTGTCTCACTAATGGCTTCGCTTTCCTCATCAAGTAAAGGCAAACGAATGTCGTTCTACCCGCTCAAGGACTCTTATGGAACTACGCAACTCTTTGTTGATCATTCAAAGGAGGGTCCCGATCTGTTATTGCTGGCCGAAGTACCAATTGAGTCCACAATCCTGATTGAGGGTACTGTCCATACGCGTCCACTCAATGCCCGACGGCCCGTCAGTCCAGCCGTTCATCACGAAGCGCGTTAACATTGACCAGCTTCTTGGCTAAAGGGTCCCGCGGGCGAAATAGACGTTCTTGTTGATAAGGTATTGGTTTTGAACACTGCAAGGGCAGGAAGCCTTCCTTTTGTGGCGTCTAATCCCCACAATGTGGTGAGAAGAAAGTCATTTCACGAATGAAGATTATACTGAGGAAACGCTGGAAAGGCAAATGACGACCTGAGGGCACGATATCGTTACTTGGATCTCCGCCGCACTATTTTATCGGATAATCTCAAATTGCGAAGTAAAGTGGCCCGCACCGTTCGCGAGGTTTTGCATGACCGAGGTTAATGCGTCCATCCTCTCTCAACTCCATTTTTGACATTGTTCTCCCAGAATTTGTTGAAGTAGAAACTCCGATACTTCTCAGATCTTCCCCAGAAGGCGCACGAGAGTTCCTCGTACCAACACGTACTATACCTGGTCAGGCCCCGTCGTTTTATGCCCTGCAGCAGTCGCCACAACAACCAAAACAGTTACTCATATGTTCGGGTGGTGTTGATCGATATTTTCAATTAGCCAAGTGCTTCCGGGACGAAGATGGGCGCAAGGACAGGCAACCCGAGTTCACACAGGTCGATATGGAAATGGCATTTGTTTCATGGGGCCCTCACGAGTCCCCAGACACCACATTCCCAACGACTTGGCGGATTGGGGGAAGCGAGGTTCGTGACGTGGTTGAAAACCTTATACAAAGGATATGGGAGAAAGTCGAGGGCGTAACTCTCCCAAAAGTGTTCAAAGTAATGACTTACAATGAAGCAATGACACGCGTAAGCCTTGATGTTCATGCCCCGCAGCTTTATGGTGACCACAGCATTAGTTTGGGTCTGATAAACCCGACACTCGGTTTGGCCTTGAGGTTTGTTGTCAGATCATACATATTGATCAAAACTGATAACTGCTCAGATTTCAGATGTAACGCAACATCTTCCGCCAAGACAACGCAGTATCTTCGACGCCAACAATGAAGTAGTCGAGTGCATCGTGGTTCGAAAGTCCACGGACGCGCCATTTATTCGAGCATCCCGAGATTGCTCACCGGAGTCCACTGTTGTAAGGCCATCTTTTTCTTTTACAATGATGTGATGAATGATGGAAAATAAAGGAGCGCTTCATCTTCAAAAGGGATAACGCTGATTCTTGGCTATCCAACGCCACAACGCATGCTTCATTACAGGAGCTTGGCCCTGAAGAAATTTTACACGTCAATAAAATGCTTAAGTTAAGACATGGTGATCATATCTGGCTTGCCCGTCGGCCACGAATACCGAAAGTATGTTGGCCTTAAGATCTTTAAGCCGAAAAGTACTCACAAGTCGTCTCTAGGGTGGATCTAGTGCTCTTGGGGTGGCCAGATTGTGCATCTCGGAGACAGCTCAGGCTCGTGGTGCGTTCCACGGTTTCCATCATGGAGATTTCCCTGACGACTTGTTTTTTTCTCAGGTGAATTTGAGATCACCAAAAAGCCGCATTTCCTGTGGATCACCGAGTTTCCTCTCTTCACCCAAGCTGACGCCGACAAAGATTTTTTAGCGAAAGGACGTTGGAGTAGCTCCCATCACCCATTTACGGCCCCTATGTGGCAAGACATTGATGCGATGTACCACGGCGAGGTTGAATCTGTGAGCTTCTCTCATATTCGTTATCGTGTGAGTCTCTGATGTCCTTGCGTTTCAGGTTCGTGGGCAGCATTACGATCTAGTGCTGAACGGCGTGGAGATCGGTGGAGGCTCAGTTCGTGTCCACGATCCATCAATGCAGGACTTCATCTTCACCCAAGTTTTGAAAGTATGCCGTCACATTGACAAGCTTAGCGGAACCCTGACTTCATTTTGGTAGTTGGACGAGACAGAAAAGGAACCTTTCCAGCATCTCCTTCATGCTTTGCAGTGTGGTGCGCCGCCTCATGGTGGCATCGCCCTTGGTGAGTCTATGCTTCTTTCCTTCACAATCCGCTGCACCCAAGTTTCACGTGTGTTCCTTTTATGTTCAGGCTTTGACCGACTGATGGCCATGCTTTGCAAGACCCAGTCTATACGCGATGTGATCGCGTTCCCCAAAACAAGTATTGGAACCGATCTTCTCTTCAGAAGCCCTGCACCCGTGAGCAAGGAAGTGTTATCACAGTATGGCCTGCAAGATGGTATCCGGCCACAATCAAGTAAATAGGTGAATATTAGAGTAGACCGTGGAAGCATAACTGTCCGAACGAAAGCTAACCCGGAAAAAGGAATGGGTACATGAAGGGGAGATAGAGAGAGAGAGAAATGATAAAAATACGAGAAGGGCTACGACTCCGTAGGTGTATGGTTGGTCAATGTCCCATCGTCATCATCAGGCAGTGCGATCCGGTCTGGGGGAAGGGGAGGAAGCTCTGTGTGAGAGAAAGAACGTCGAGGTGTAGTGGCGTCTTCCTCCGCCGCGCTACTTCCGAAAGAAGTCTCATATGTGGAGGCCCATTCCGACTGTTCATGCTGCCCTGTGTCAGGCAGAGGTGCTGTGCCATTTATGGGCGCCACCCGGAGCGAAAAATCTGGCCGATCATTCTCATGGTTCGTACCCATACGGGTTTCATCGATAACAGACAACACGCTGCGTAGTTTGGATTCAGCCTTTCTCTGACCAACAGAAGAAGGTGAGGAGTGTCTGCGGGAAATTACATGGTTGGGCGGTGAGACGGATCGGGGAGGGGAGATCGTCGGGGAGTGGGCTCCTCCCCAGTCTGTTGACTCCGAGGAATACAATGTTCCGTGGGTAGTGGTTGGAAGCCAGGATGTGATCTTGTCTGAGGCGTCCGACACATCAAGTTCAGAGGATCCTGTCAATGGACTGGGAGAAGACGACTGAGATAGCGTCATGATCGACAATGGCGCCAAAATACTGAAAATTTGGTCCTCAGCCTGTGGGGGCCCATAAGAGTCGAATGGATCAGGGACAGATTGCAGCATTTGCTCGATGACTGGATCTGAACTATACTCAAAGTGAGCTTCTGGTGATAGAAATGAGAATTGTGGACGTACGCCTTGGCCGTAAACCTATCAAATACATCCATCGTTGACCTTACAACTACGGAGGTCTAGAAAAAGTCTAAATAAGCACAAATCATTGGGATAGATACCGAGAAGGCGCACCTTTCCCTGAACAACGTCCCAAACTTGCTCTTCGTGTTCGATGATTTCACGATAGTGGGACTCCTTCATAGTGTCAAGGTCATCAACCTGGCGCTGCAAGACGACAAGGGCCTCGCGGAATGACTGAAGGTCTGGAAAAGAATTAGCAACCTCCAAGCGATTTCGGTCGATGTGACGTACTTCGCTCCTTCCTGTTCAAATTTCTTTCTTCTGTGTCTCGGATTACCTGGCTTTTCTCCCTCACCGCGCGTTCATAGGCCGTGGACCGGTCCTGTCGAAGAGCCATTAACTAACTTGGAATCACCAAGTTTGTATAGTGACACGTACTTTCACAATGGTGCGATAAGTGTCCAGGTGCTGCCGTAGTGGTCGCTCAAAACTTTTCTCAATTGTTTCCGCCTATCGAGGATGTAGCTACTACAATAATAGCATAATAGCATTGGGACAAGACACATACCAGAACATGCCAGTGGTTACCTATCAGGTGATGAAGCCCTGAGGCTGCCTGCAACCGTGTTCCAGCGTCATAGGAGGGTCCCTTCAGACTAAGAGCGTATTATTCGTATAAGTTGTGAGTAGGAGAAAGTGAACATACCCACTACACGCTTCTAGCGCATCCGCGAAGGCTGCCGTGGCCTTGGACATCGTCATGAGCGCGGCTCTGTAGCTGGCGCTCGTGGTCATTAACTAAAAGCCAAAGGGTTCATAAGTCGGCCCTTGGCTCGCGTAAATATCCCAGGTATAAACTTACATCTTCGTATGCTTGTAGGCTGGCCTTCAAGTTGGCTCTGGTGATGATCTTCGCGGGACCATTAGGCCCAAAATTCATGACGGATACATTCGTGGCATCGGAAAATGTGGGGGACGGGGGCTCTGGCGATGACGTCTTGCGTCTACTAGAGCCAAAGGCCAGGGCACGGAGGGAACGAGGGCGACTCGGCATGTTCAGGTAAGGAACATGTGGGAGAGGGTTAACATACGCAGGATTTGTCTGACTGTATTTAGATCATTCTACTTTTGGCATTTTTCATCATACGCCAACGTTCGTAGAGTTTCACGCATTATCAATCTATGTACTAGATGACGAAGAAACCTTTATTATGCGCGTGCTAATTACATACAACCGAGTTTGCGCGGTAAGGGCTGCGTTCCATTGGGCCATATAGAGTGACGGTGGTCTTCTGAATTTCAATTGCAATGAACGTCAGTCAAGCTGAAAATGCAAAGCAAGACGACGCACCAGTATTACTTCCTTCCACCCGCTATCATGCTCATCTTCTCTGGCGAGTCCCTTAAGTAGAAAAGTTTCGCTCTCCGCATCCTTCCACCAGGTGGTTTCTGCAACACCTTGATATCCTTAACGTGAGGAGAATTGACAAAGAACTGCATCTCTACGCCCGTTCTTTGGATTATATTGCGGAGGATGATAGAAGTGTCGAGTCCGCGGCGCCGAATACCCATAAGGACACCAGTAAATGTGGTCGGTGCGTGTTCGAGGGTAAGTTGGATGATGGATCCAGGTTTAAGTTGGGTTGGGGATTGTCGATGAAAGAGAGCTTCGAACATTTTCTGTTTCTCTGGCGTGGCGAGGGTTTTGTGAAGATGTTGCATGAGGCCTTTGCCTTGAAGTAGTGGTTTTGGAGGTGGTGAGAGTGGCATGGAAGGGACGATGGCAGTTTTGGAGAAGGGGTAATCTAGAACTTTGTGAGGGGGAGCTCTGGTGCGAGTAGCTGTCGACATGAACCGCGCCGCCGCCTTGCAGATGTTGAACATGTTGTCTGTGTCCAGTGAGTACAAGTGTTGTGGACAAGTCAAAGTCGCGTTCTTGTCAGTGATTTCTCACGGAAAATTATGGGTCAAAATGGACTCGAAAGTACATCATATTCACTATAATCTTATACAGCAAAGGGAGAAAAAAGGACAAAGGCGAGTATAGATATGTAGAGTATGGGAGAAAGAGACATAGCCTGTATAAAGGCACTACTTCTTTTGATTAAGTTTAGAATCCTCGTCCCCTCCCCCTGGATCATAAAATAATAAGCTTGCTAAAGGTGATGATAATAATGGGACAACTCACCTGCCGCGTCCACGGCCATAAGGGCTATAGCCCTGATATCCTCTGAAACCTCCTCTATATCCGCCGCGGCCACGACCTCGACCGCGATTGAAACCTGGGATGTTCGTACGCTTAGCTGTCACCTGCAATTCCAGAAAAAGGTTTATTAAAGGAGAATTTCGCCATGTGGGATTGCTCACCTTGATCAGCCTACCACGGAACAACGAGTCATTCATAGCTACTGCAGCATCAATGTGTTCCGGCTCTGAAAACTCCACGTAAGCGTATCTATGAACCGGCGGTCAGTTCGGATATAAAGGCACGTATAAGATAAAGAACGAACCCTCTGGGGTGGCCTGTAAACTTGTCACAAAGTATTGTAACTCGGTTGATGGTGCCGCATGCTTGGAAGTGGCCTTGTATTTCCTCCGGCGTCGCACTATAATCAACCTGCAAGGTCAGTTTTTGATGAGCTTGGGCCTTCAGTTGTATTGTAGGCGTGACATACGTTCCCAACATAGACACTTCTGCTGTCTGCTGCACTTTTATCTTCCTCGGTTTCCATCACAGTATCCTCGCTACCGACTGTGTTGTTGGCCTCTTCAGCAGCAGCCTGCGCCTGCAGCTCGCGCAGTTTTTTCGCTTCCTTCTCCATCTCCGCCACTCTTTGCTTCATGAGCAAGATTTCCTTGAAAATTGAACCGTAAATAATGCAACAAGTGTTTTGCGTGGCGCATACCTTAGACTCGGCCTCCTCTCCATCATCAATGACAGCCTCGCCACTCTCGTTCGTCGCAGGTATCGGAATCTCAACGTCGGTCATATGGGTGAGGGTACAGTCACAGTCGAGGTGTCTAGAGAACACAAACAAGGAGCTATGCACGTGGATAGAATTATGTGGCTGTGTCGGTTAGTCACATGTCAAAAATTCATTAATGATGGCACTGAATGCTGATTACATGAATACATTGGTAAGCTATAACCTGCAGCTAGGTAACAGGGCGTTCTTACTTCTCCGATCGACATAGTTGAAGAGTTTTCGACTCCTCTTCCTTGATGAGGCGTAATTACCCCTCTCACATGGCTAGTGCGGCACAAAATAGAAGCCTAGGAGCAAGAGGGGTGGTCAGGGCACATTCACACCTGATCTTGCGTCATGACCTCAAGAATCAATCTTTTAACACCTACATATGGTGCATGCTCACCCTCGTTTTCTGCAGAAGGGCTTGGCCATTAAGGCCCCAGGTGCACCATCTGTGTGCTAGAAATCATCATCTCTAGTAACCGACAGGCTAGCTGTAGGAGAAGTCACAATATGCACGAGTTATTATCGAACGTGAAAATGCTTCGAGTAGTGGAAATTGTATGTCCTTCATTGAGAGAAGCGGTTGTTGCGGGTAGCCCGAAGCGCCGAGAAATGGACCACAGCCACAAGATGCTGGGCAGAGATATCCGGCTTGTGTGATCAATGACAAACGCATGCGGTTGGTAAATATATAAGGTGCAGGACCCGTAGGGTGCTGAGCTTACTTTTTTGACCTCTCCCTCTACCGGTCTTACAGGATCAAACGAGCCAGCAGCTCCCCAAGAAAGACGCACAAAATAGACGCGGCCCGAGGTTGACACGTGCTTGTGGTCTCATCAAGCTCACCAAACATTCTTAGCAACTTGCCACCATTGACATCACTCTCGCTTGACCCCTTTATATACTCCATGGGCAGGGGCGACGATTCTACTACGATGACCCACCAGTCGAAGAAGAAACGTAGCGATGACGACTCTGTGCCCGAAGTCGGCCAAAAGCCAGTCCAATTGCAGCGTCGCAGAGTCTGGCGAGCATGCGAGAGCTGCAGGTGGGTCATTATTGTTACATCATCCTATCGCACTGTGTGCGATTGACCGTTCTTCTCCCGTCTTTTTCTCCCAGGCGCAAGAAGATTAAGTGTGATGGGTGTGAGCCGACATGTTCGCAATGTTCTACGTCCGGCTCTCAGTGCACTTGGCTACAAACGAAGGATAGAGCTGCTTTGAGTCGACAGTATGTTTTGCGCCTGTTTAATCGCTTTGCTCGTTGCTGATCCTGTTCGCTATAGTTATGTTCAAGAACTCGAGGCACGCCTACTTCATATGGAGTCGCTTTTCACGCAGATCGCTCCAGTGCTTGAACAAATAGGCCCGTCTACCAATGGAGCAGTCTTGGGCCCTTCAAATGGCACCATGGCACCTGGATCTGAACAAACCCATGTAAGTTTGGCTGCCATACGGGCAATGGTCCCACAACCACACGAACCTTCGCCTGAGCCGTCTACGCCCATTAAATCCGAGGACGATTTCAACGAATCTTTTGGGCAGCTGGCCCTCGATGAATATGGTGCCATGAGATGGATTGGCGGTTCCTCGACAATGTCTCTCATCCAGTCATTCCGAGCTTTGACCTCATCTCCTCTTCATCGGATTTCTCCCATGGAGGAAGACCCTCATGCTCCTGGCCCCAGTGTCAATAAGATCTACTTTCCAGCCTCCGTTTTCTTTGGTAAAGTGCAAGCTCTACCTGGACCGGAGGAAGTAGAGTTTCCCGAACGTGACTTGGCAGATATGCTAGTGTGTATCACAGTTTGCCTTACAGGGTACCGAATTGACATATCCAACAGATTGCAGCATACTTCACGCGCTTTCATTTTCTCATGCCTGTTCTCGATAAACCGGCGTTTTTACGACAGTACAACGCGATCATGGATAACTCAAAAGATCTCGATGTGATACGCTCCCAGACGGCCTTCCTCTCCGTTGTTTTTGCTGTCTTTGCCTGCGCTGCACATCTCGTTCAGGACAACCGGCTCGTCACAGGGCAACCTACCGATGAAGGTGGGATGGGCATGGTGTATTATGAACGGTTTGTTGCTATCTGCTAGTCATAGGTGAAGTGGCTTACATCTCAACAATAGGGCGTTGATTTTACAGTACATCAGCCATGCAAAGACTCAGATAGCACATGTCCAGTGTTTTATTTTGATGTCTTCCTTCCTCTGCTCCATCAACTGCCTTCCTCAAGCCTGGATACTCATCGGTCAAGCAGTCCGAACTGGCCAGGACCTAGGTCTTCACGTAAGTGAACCCACTGATGTTGCATTCCATTGTAACTAAAGATCCACTTTTAGCGGTCTCCACGCCGCCTATTGGTAACCTCCATTGAGAAGGAAACTCGGAGAAAGGTTTGGTGGGGAGTTTACACGCTTGACCGTATGCTTGCTCTTGCACTGGGCCGGCCGCTCGGTATCAACGATTTAGACTGTGATGTCGAGCAACCCGTAGAGATTGATGACGATCGACTGCCGGAATATTTCAGTGGTGCTACAATGCCCCAGAGACAGCCCTCTCTGATGACTGGCTCGGTGGCTCTCAACAACCTTTACGAGATAGGAGGCCGTGTACTTCGACAGGTCTACGCTCTAGACATTTGTCGAGACCATTTGGAACCAGAGAAGAAAGCTGACCTCCAGCGCACTGTTGAATTTCTTGACAGTGAGCTCACTAAATGGTGTGAAGACCTCCCCGCTGTATTCAAATCTCAGTCCGAGACAGACGAGCAAGTGTCTATGGGAGCCGTTCTCTGTAGCCACTACTATTCCATTTTGACGACTCTTCATCGGAACCTACTTCCCGTGAAACGCGATCAGCCGCAGCCAGTCACAGCCAAGTCCACAATCAAGGCCGTCTCTTCTGCTCGTTCATGCATCCGTCTTGCACCCTCTATGAAGCATGTGGTTCCCCCATCGCATCATCTCGCGTTCTTTATCCAACATCTCTTTAGCTCAGCAGTCATTCTCCTGCTATATGCAATGCACGCTTCTGACCCACGTGCCACCTCTGCTGCCATGGAAGAAGCAAGAAGTACTTTGGCTGCGCTGGAATCATGGGAAGGGCAGTGGCCTGGGGCGAAAAAATGCAAGGAGTTACTTCTCGAACTCACGGAGACGGCAACACAAGCTGTTACACAATCAGACAGTCAACCGTCCCCGGCTGGTATACCTCCGTCTAGCTCTGTCCCGACTCCCCCCAGTTCTGCTCTCTCGCAGCGAAGACGTTCAGTCACCATTGTGACCAATGCATCTGCCTCAACAGGACCTGGACGCGTCCCAAAAGCGCGCAGTACAAGACGAAACCAGTCTCGGGACCCCAGCACCTCCTCGCGTCGTATGGCAGCCGTGTCTCCCTATCGTGTTGAATGTAAGCTAAAGTTATACCACTCTCAGGCTACTCACTGATTGTTATCTATAGCAGGAAGCAGAGCGAGATCTACCTCGCGCAGGCGCCCAGATGATGAATTGGATCGAACTGGACGTCCGTTTTATCAAACTTTTGCTGGCTCCTCATCTGCTCCTCGCAATGCAAGTCCACATAGCTCTCCGTCATCTGCAAATATCCCTTCACCATCATTGTCCGTCATTGAACCAGTACCAGAAGCCAGCCCCAGCCCATCGCAAGGTGCACCGTTCAAGTATTCGTCGTCAATAACAGCACAACCTTCTCCACCAAGATTTGATCAATTTGAATATGGCCTCCAATCCAGCCCCCTGGCTCAGTCTAACCCTCATCCCTGGAATGGGGGCGAAGACCAGCTTTCTACAGGGCTGGATATGTACCCGACTGGGGAGTCGGCGTTGTATCCAAACACGTATGGATACCCGTCGTCGCTTGACTATCCAGCATACGATGCGGCAGATTTGACGATGGCCGGGTTGAGTGTCGGCTCACCATCGTCGACGAACTTTGCTGCAACCGGGCTTCCGTTCCGCGGGTTGGACTATATCAGAAATTATAACCCAGGTGGGTATTCCACGAATGATCAAGATTCCCTCTGGCACAGTTACGATCCAGGCGCGTTTGGGCTTGACCCAGACCTACCTTTCACCCTAGGTGACAACACTCTCGACCTGTCAAATCATCAGTCTTAGTTGTTATTACTTTCGTGGTTGATATCTTGCCCTGCATTCGATTTCCTTGCATTGATCTGACAGACTTTTCGATATACAATGTACATACAAACTTATACAGTACTCCATTCTGCTTGTATCTCTATGGATCCCAGAGTTTCGCTTCGCTTCTTGCTATTTACAGTACTCTAAACCTCCTAACCATGTTACCGCATATTAATATACGTTCCTGCGATTTTGATTTATGGAGCTCCCCCATGACACGATCAGCCGTCGTGGTTCCTGTACTTTTTCGGAATCGGGTATTGTAGTTACCGGCCTTTCCCCTTGAAATAAGACGAAGCAAACACATCATGCCTCAGCGTCCCGACCCGTATACACCATGGCTCCCCACCCTATTATTCAATACACCTCTGAGGCCTCTTGGGCGATGGTGCGTGCATTGACTTGACAATTGTTGAAGCCATTATCAATCCTTGCCCAGATTGAGGACAAGTTCTCTCCATATGCTAAGGAAACTCTGGCCAAGCTTATTAAATTCCTTGAGGTTAGCCACTGCCTTCAACCGCGAGAGCGAAAGAGACTTACAGGGCACCTCAGGAGGAAATCCTTCCTGCTTCCAAGCTGGCACATGCCCAGCTGCCCACTGACCCTGAAACTCGGTGGAAGACCGTCATTCCTGTCATTGCAGAACTCAAGGAGAAGGCGAAGAAGCTTGGCCTATGGAACCTGTTCCTCAGCAAAGCACACTATCCGGAACATGGTGTTCCTCTCACCAACTTGGAGGTGTGCATCTCTGAGGTTCCGTTATCTGTCACTGTTACTGACTTTTAACAGTATGCAGTCATGGCAGAAATCCTTGGGCGTGGTGGCCATGTGGCATCAGAGGTTGTGAATTGCTCGGCCCCTGACACGGGAAATATGGGTGCGTAGTAATATGCCTCTCGCCCTCATTGAATTAACAGTCAACCCAGAGGTGCTGGCAAGATATGGCTCCCCCGCGCAACAGAAGAAATGGTTGCTTCCTCTCCTCAACGGCGAGATTCGTTCAGCATTCGCGATGACCGAAAAGAATGGTATAGCTATGCTTTCCTCGTTCCACGACGCCTCTGACTTAGTTTGACCTCTCGTTCAGTCGCGTCTTCCGATGCTAAGAATATTCAAACGTCCATCAGAAGAGAAGGAGACGAGATTGTGATCAATGGCCATAAATGGTGAGGCCCTTTGCATGTGCCTAAGTCACTCTAGGTTCTTATTGATCAAGTTTCGACCATTCAGGTGGATCAGCGGTGCTGGTGACCCACGGACCAAACTGCACCTTGTAATGGGAAAGAGCGACCCGAATAATAAGAGTAGCTACCAACAGCAGAGCGTCGTAATCGTTCCAGCCGACGCACCAGGAGTCAACATCATTCGACCTATGCACGTCTTTGGGTATGACGACGCTCCCGAAGGCCATTGTGAGATCATCTACGACAACGTTCGCGTCCCTCTGGATAACTTGGTTCTTGGCTGGGGCCGGGGCTTTGAGATCATTCAAGGGCGTCTCGGGTATGTGAGGACATGCATTTCTTTGAAGATTACTCACTGTCTTGCAGACCTGGCCGTATCCATCATTGCATGCGTTCCATTGGAGTGGCCCAGGCAGCCTTGGACCTGATGCTCCAACGAGTGACTGACCCTGGTCGCAAAACCTTTGGAAAGTACCTTTATGAGCATGGTAAGTCGTCATCGTCGAATATTGTCGTTTCAGCAATGAGACCAATGAGACTATTTTCATCAGGCTCTGTCATTGCGGACATTGCGAAGTCACGTGCTGAGATCGAGTCTGCGCGGCTCCTGGTACTCAGTGCTGCTCTCCAGGTCCGTTGGCTGCTATCACAGTCTTGTGACTTGAGCTAACCCTGGATATCTAGATTGACAAGTACAAGGCAAAAGGCGCATTGAAAGAGATTGGAATTGCCAAAGTTTGTGGACGTTTTGGCAGGGCTCAAAGCCACACTAATCTTCTCTTGTCTAGTTTGTTGTTCCCTCCATGGCGTTGACGGTCATTGACCGTGCGATCCAATCATTCGGTGCTGAAGGTGTCTCACAAGACACAGAACTTGCTCAGAGATGGGCTGGGTTGCGTACCCTTCGCATTGCTGATGTCCGTGTGCTTTATATTGAGGATTACCCGCAACTAACACAATACTTTCTCAGGGGCCTGATGCTGTTCGTAAATTCGGCGATCTACATTGACGCTTATCACTGACCAATCTTGACAGGTTCACATCCAGCAAGTGGGTCAAAGGGAGCTCAGGCGTGCACCACAGCTTACTCAAAAGACAACAGAGCGCAAGAAGAGGGAAAATGCGCTACTTGAAAAAGCTGGCGTTAAGACTCACCTGTAATATTTATCTCGCAATGTATAATACAACGTACAAGGGATCTGGACTGTTAAATAACGCACTTAACTTCATGGGTGCCGCGTGTCTCGAAGAAACTCTCCCAGTATTGCCAATTACCAGATTGATTGAAAATTTAGAAATGTATGCGTATAGCCATCGTGCTGTTGAATATGGGCGCCTTTTGAGCTAGTTTCCGTGGCGTGGACCATCGCATCAAAAAATGTTGAAAGTTGATGTGTGTTTGTAAACTTGGACTCTCATTATGGCGTTCACACATTTCATCCGACAGCGCGCCCATTCACTGGCTATAGGCTGTCGACACATCTCTTTGAACGCAACGAGACACAGACCACCACTTTCCGAGGACAAACTTCGTGCATTAGTCTCCCTCTACCACCAGTCTGACTCTTTCATAACACTCGAAAATCTTTCCGAACGCATCGATGAAGCCTTTGTCGGGCGGGCGGATACAGGCATAATAAAAAATACGTCTGTGAAAGACCTAACCACTGCCCTCGAATTACAGCGGGATCAGGCAAAGATTTCGCAATGGGAGGATCCTGCGAAGTCCGAGCAGGACACGGGACAGCGGGATTGGAGTGCCATAAAGATGGGGCGCGAGATGAGGGTGAAGCAGGCGCTCTTCGGTCTCAGCAACGAAGGAAATCTGCCTGGTATTGAGGTCTTGAAAGATGCGGTGACGAAAGAAGGGAAGCTTCCAAAGCGGCTGGAAAGCGATGTTCGGGATCTTCTGGAGGACTAAGAATATCTCCTGCGTATGTTTGATCTATGACTCTCAGACTAATACTTACCCAGAACTTACCAACAGAGCACAATACCATTTGCGATATGATGTGTTTAAAGACAGCAATCGCAGGTCCAGCGAATTATCGACCAGCTGTGCTACCTTACCTCCATAACGATTAATCTTAATACCTTACATGCGCCAATCTAGAAAATTCCCTCACCTGAACTCGCAACAACAATGTGGGATGACTACTCATATCCCCCACCTCTTGTGTATCTTCGCGCAGTACGCCAAAGCTGTTTATTGTGGTAACGGAGCTGTCCTACGCTTATAGACACTTAATTCTGCGCCATTTGCGTTCATCTAACTCGTAATAGTCTCTTGTTTTGCAAATGTGCATACCAACCTACACTAACAATATTGCCTCCGGAACAAACTTCATACGAAGTAGAGCCAAAACTTGGGTTGAGTTCAATGCTACACGGCTTCAACTGTCTTGACACGGCGCGCATACATATACTATGCTGCTGTGTGTGTCTTCCTCTGCTGAATTCCTTTGAACGAATTCGACTTTCCACCGTCATTTGGCCAGGAGATATCACCATCTTCCCCACGTTATACATAAGGGCACCTCGATAATCATGAGGGTGTCCTACTATGTATAACTGAGGCGATACTAGCGTTCTAGAGTACACGAGTGCAGCCGAGTGACCGAATGATAGTGCCATTCCCATCTGCAAGCACATCCTCGTTCTGGTCCGAGCCATTATCGGATCTGTCACTGGTACGAGGTCCGTGCGCCGACCACTTCCAGGCCCCTGAACAGATGCGCAAAAGAGAATAAACAGTGTTTACCAATGAGTACTGTCAATATCAGTGGAGTAGTTACTGTCGGTCATGTATAGTTATAGAGTATGTAGAACTGAAAGAAGGATGGGGGGTCGAGAAGTTGGACCATAAATGAATTGTTAATTCTAAAACCAAAACATAAATTACATCTGGCAAAAGAAAATTTTTGTAGAATTATCCAAAGATAGTCTGTTGACATAGCATCCATATATTCCAGACGTGTGGACAAACCCTTAGATATCATTATATAACATTTGATGGCCTTTGCTAAGTCTAAAACAAAACATTGATCTGACCCCCGCCGGCTTATCTGATACATAAACCACGGCAACTCAGTGCCATCAATGCGCTAGACTCCTGTCCCAATTGCCTAGGACGTTTACTCATGTATCGCTTCAGGCAGCTTCAGAATCTGCTTCTCGGTGCTGAGGACGACCCAACTCTCCTTCATGCCCAACTGCAGGCCGCTGCAGTCCCAGTCACCGACGCTGACTGTCGTAACTGTTCGGATCCATGCGAAGAAGGTATGCAACTAGCGTTTATCTGATAACGACCCATCCTTACATCTCGTAGGTCACGATTCATACCCAGGCCGCTTTACTATCGACACAGAGTCACCACTGCTGGGTTCGATTAAGCCATACCGTCGGCAGGCATGTGCATTGTGTCATGTTGTTTACTGGTCTAACTGTTGCCGCACGAAGGTTGTTATTTCTACCGGCAAGTCTGACTGGGACAGAGAGGTGACTGAGACAAAAGGCAGCTTTGCTGCTCTCCTCGCCGGGGCCAAAAATCATGCCAACCTGCCTATAGCAGAGCCCACACCCCCCGTTACCCCCGCACTCAAGGCAGTACGCTCACCACCCGGCGTATTCCGTCCCTCCGACTCTACTCGGGTCTCCATTCTCAACGGCAGCCACAACACAATGGCAGACGACATTGACCAGGAGACCGTCCTTGTCTTTCCTGACTACACCATCGTCACGAATGTCCCTCGAACAAGGGAAGGGGCACGAGGACTGTGGGAGAGTGCAATAGATCCGGATGTCGAGCGTGGAAGCAACATCCTTGAGAAATCGCCATTCAAGACATGGGTTCTCCCTTACTCATGCGTGATCATGCTGTGTTCGTCCCCGCCTTTCTCACTCCTTAGCTTTGATGACGAATGGCGTTCCTAGGTTCTCACAAGAAAAGGGACAACCGGTGTCATTTAACTGCCCCAAAGCTTGAACAAGGTGACATCATCTACCTATCGTTTCCGAGTGGCGCCATTTTGACCTCCGTGGTAATCAATTTATAGCTTTCATCCACTCATTGCAGGAGAACGGCTGGGCAGCTGATACTCAACTGGAATGTCATTGTCTAATGGGCTCACCTTTAGAAGACCTACACGGCACCCAGGAAGAGAAGCAGGAGATCATTGCCAAAGAGCTCAAGAGTAGCGCCTCGGAAAAACGAGCACTCATCATCAAAACATCTCATATCGGCGGGCACAGGTTTGCTGGTAACTGTGTGGTACGCCTTTCGGCAGTGCAAAGAGATAAACTTAGACTTAGACTTACAAATGCATCCTTCCAGATATATACCCCTCAGGGCTCTAGCGTGTGGTATGGGCGGGTGTCACCACACGAAGTGGAGTCCATTGTCGTTAACACTCTCATTCACGGCCTTGTGTTGGCACCTCTTCTTCGTGGTGGTCTTAATATTTCTCGACCAGGTTGCAAGTCACTAAACGACTGGTAAGATACCTTCAGCACACACTCTATTTATTTACCTCTATATTACATTACTTGGGCTGGGCTTTTGTGGGAATGTTCGAGCCTTCCATTAGAAAAATTTAAAGTATAGCTATCGTTGTACATGATGAGCATGGGTACATACGAATATTAATGCATTGATGAGAAATGAAGTCCGTGGTGGGAGCAAAAGGAAACAAGTACAAGATGCGTGGCTGTAAATATGCCGTGACCTGGGTAATGGGAAAGATAAAGCACGGGAAGTAGACTCCATGGTCTTGATCGGTATATGAGAATGTCCGCTACTGCTCACTGTGGCCATTCGCTTACTGCGAACGAAGAGCTCATATGCTCCCGCAACCACGACCCGATCTGGAGATACTACTGGTAGTATCTCTCACGACATGTCGTCGAGCGAGCTAAATCCTAGCCCTTTCCGTCTGGCATTCGCGTATCGCCCAACTGGCTTCTCATCGTATTCGTCATCCGTCGTTGGCATTGCAACCTCTTCATCGTCCACCGCCGCCTCATTATCCGCCTTCTGCTTCAAATGGCTTGCAGATGGGACCACACTCTCGCCGCCGGAATATGTGAATCCCCTGAAGTTCGCCTGGACACTGTTCGTCAACGGGCTCCCCCCATTATCGTTGCTCTTTTTCTTCTTCCGTATCTGAATACCCTGGACGCGACCGTTCGTCGGGCCATTGAGACCGATAGGGCTCAGCGGATTCTTCTCCCGTTCACTCCCTAGGGGACCGTTCGGTGTATGGATGAGCCCGGAGTTGCCTATTGACTGTGAGACCCAGTTTTCGGATGGGTCTTCCTCATCAAGAACCATATCTGCGAGACCGACGTCTCGGATGTCAGCGGTGGTGAACTCCGGGTCAAAGTTGCTGGTGGATTCATCTGATTCCACGACCGGCTTGAATGGTGGTGTCACCTGTTTGAGGGCAAGAGCTTTCCAGTCGATTGATTTGAAGAACGGATGTTCCTTAAGCTCTGCCGCGTCCCGAGAAGCCCCTAGACGGTGGTTGGGATTCCGGTTGAGAAGCTGAAGATCATGTTATTAGCGATCAAAGAATCATTCAAGACAAAATGTCAAAATTGATGAAGCGCGTATAAAGACGCCGAGAAATCGTGAAAAGCATGCGGAAAGTTGAAAGATGAAGGTGGAAGTTTGGCTCACCCCTTTGACGAACTGCTTGCCATCTTCGTTGATGACGCCTTTGGGGAAACGGATCTTTCCAAAACAGATGTTTTTGTACATCTGCTGAGTGTCCTCGGCGTAGAATGGGCTCCACCCACAACACATCTCGAACAGGAGCACCCCTAATGACCAAAAGTCCACGATCTTAGAGTAGCCTTGTTCAGAGAGGAGGATTTCGGGCGCGAGATATTCCGTCGTGCCGCAAAAGGTTGTGGTCAGTTCGTCTGATCGTAAATCGGCTTTGGATAGTCCAAAGTCACAGAGCGCGACATGACCAGTCGCGTCGAGCAGGATATTTTCCGGTTTTAGATCCCTGTGGAGCCCCACATGTGAACTGGAAGCTAATATGATGGTTGCGTGGAGAAGTGACGAACCGATATACGATATCAAACTTATGAAGATGCTCCAAAGCCAAAACAAGTTCCGCGATGTAGAACCTTGCCCGCTCTTCGCTAAACCTCGTCTCGCGCTGTAGATGCCAAAACAGCTCTCCGCCGCTCTTGAAGTCCGTAACAAGGTAGAGATCCGAATCTGTTTGGAAGCTGAACTTGAGACCGACGAGGAATGGGGAATCTAATGATCGTTGTAGGATTTTCCGTTCACCGATGGTATGTGCGACTTCCTTCTTCGCGACGATCTCCTTCTTTGAAAGAACTTTCATTGCATATATGCGCTTCGTGTCGCGTTTGCGCACTTGAAAAACTTTGCCAAAGGTCCCTCGGCCGATGAGCTTGAGGAACTCGAAATCCCGCGGGGTAAGCGCCCGTTTGGTCTATGGATGGATAAAGGAACCCTTATTAATGGACAGGGTCATCAATCAAAACGTAAGGCCCGATAACGCACTTTGTATTGCTCAAATGTTATCTGTACCCGCATTTCGCCACTCACGACCTCATTCTCAAACGGCTTTAGCCTGAAGGGAGGGAAAATAATCAGACACAACGGATCGGGCTGGAGTAGATAAAGCCGAAGCGGAAGGAACAAATGCTTACTTGTACCATTGGTCGACAGTGTGATCGTGAACGAGTATTGGTTTGACTTGCACGGTTCCTAGGAAACCCTGGTCCTCAACGGCTCGGTCATATACGTTGAGAGTTATGAGCGATTCCTCCGATGTGACATCGCTAGTGTGAGGAAAATTTAATATGCTGAGAAAACGAGTCATCAGAGAGGCTGCTTACAAGGAGACCTCGTGTTTCCAGACAGGATTGTGTGCCGACAGACGACCGAAGAGTCCGTTGGATATGCCTGCAGCAGATTTGCTCGATGAGGATGAAGTGGAGGAGGTGTTGCTTCCATTGCGTTCCCTTCTGCTCGCCTCGAGAGCAGCAGCTTTGTTGCCAATGGCGCCCAGCGCAGAGACGGCGTTAGAGGAGGAATTGCGTGATACGGTGGTTGGGGTGCCCTTGACCTCCTTATCGGATTCTGCGGTCGGATCACGCGATACAAACTCGTTCTTTTCGAACTGGACGACGACATATGGTCGCGCAGAGGAAGCACGGACGTTGAGTCCACGAGCCTGTATTAATTTTACGTGGATCTGGCCCTTGGAGGAGGTGACCTGGGGTGTTGATGAGGCTGCCTGTGCGGCTGGTGCGGGGGATGCGGGTGTCGATTTGTTCGAGATGGGTCTGCGCGCGGCGGGTGGCTGTTGCATGTTGAAGTCGGGGGCATGAAGAGAAAGTTGAGTGGTTGGCTGAGCAGCAGGAAAGCCAAGCGTGGGCGTGCCTAGCGGCGTGATGTCGGCGTTGGCCGAGGGCTGAGGTGAAGTGAGATGTGCATTGAGAAGTGGGTGGCAGCTGGATGTCGGTGTTGTTGGCCATGCTGTCGTCCCTGCTGCTGCTGCTGTGCCTGCGCTGGCCTTGCGGGGGAGGTCGAAGGGGTTGCGTTCTGTATTGGACGCCTTGGGGGTGAGCTGGTCCATGGGAGTTGTGGGCCAGAGTTTTATCATGACCCGGTGAAGAGAGACAGAGGCAAAGTAGGAGAGCTTGTGGGAGGAGAAAGTAACCAGTGTTGCCGCCTGGCCCTCCATTCGATCACGCTGTGGAGCAATCCTGTAATGATTTGCGCTTGTGTTCTATTCAACTGAAGAAGAAAAAAGCGGAGGTTTACTTGAGCGATCTTAAATATTTTTGTACTACCCTCTTATCTAACGTCCCTTTTCTTTCTCCTTTTCCAACAGAAACACCCCTGTTACGGTCCCGGCTTGGTCTTGCTCCCCCTCTACATAGATCTTCTATTCAAACTGACTAATCTGAGCGACTTTCGCCCAATGCATGCGCTTTTTCTTCCAGCCGCTGCCTTCCCCAATTCATCATCTTCAGCCCACCTCCCATAATCAAACCAAGTATAAGTGTCCTCCGTGTCATTTTCCACGGCAGTCGGTCTGCACAGCATTCAACAGTTTTGTGTCAGCCCCTGCACAAGCACATGAATTTCGACGCACAGACGGCAGAAAACACCCCGGCGGTCCCAACTCCAGCACCCACTTCACTAAACTGGCCCCACCCCATTCGATCCAACCCTTCTTCGATTCCAACCCAACCCAGCGCCACAGCTGACAATTTCGACGCTTCCGCCGCTGCCGCCTTCAGCCCGCCAAAAATGACCTTGTAGTTCTTCGTCTTGTTATAGAAATACCATCCTTGGACAGTCGTTGGTGGCCGGTGGGCATTCTCCGCGAGAAACCGCAGCGAGGCTGCCCGCGACCCGCGCATTAGCCCGATTGTCGTCCCAGCGATGAAGGCGGCACCCGGGACGAGATAGAACCGTGGAGGGATGTTGACGTGTATAGCATCCTTCGAGGCAGTGTCTATTTTGTCGTCTTCATCGGGCGTAGCTGAACTGGACATGTAGTCTGCGCTCTCGTCGCTCACCTCATCGTCATCAACTTCTGGTCATCGGTCATGTGACCTTCGGTCCGGTTCCCCGCTCCCACTCCGCGCCACCATTTATGCTTCTTTCGACGGCTTATCTTTGGTCAAGCTACGATTCCGAACGTTACGGGACTCTGCTTTGCCTTTCATTCAGTTGATAGGGGCGAACCCCAGAATATTTTCCCGACTTTGCTCTACGAACTTCGAACATCGCACATTGTTCTATTGGGGTGCTTCCTTCCACTCATCGTTAGTTGTCGTCATCATCTCCAGATCACTCCATTTGGGCACTCCATTCCATGATGGGGCTCTGGAGTTTAAGGCTACTCGTCTCAATGGAGGATACCCTAGAACACCAACACCAATAGGAAATGACACTCCTCAACACTTGACCTCTCGATATGTCTCGATCACCATTGAACAAGGCACGCAAGGCAATCTCGAGACTCGACCAACCCGTTCAGGGCGCATGCACAGCCAACGGCGAAAACTGCGCTTATCAAGAGTTATCAAGACATTGATGAGCCAGAAGCTCGGTTACGCTTCGGTAGGCGCTCTTATACCCGAGCCGCCCCAGCCTCTACCTCCGAAATCGCAGTGCTCTGTCATTTGACGCCATGTACGAAGGGGGTAAATCCTCACGTTGAAATACGTCGATGTTGAGTCTAAGGCATGTTACGAACCCCCATATGCTTTCCTTCGCTAGACGATAGATAACACTGTCAGCTGACAGATCATCAAGGACAATCTTGCTGGGAACTAAAAGAAACATGACAATGACATTTGTTCGCACAAAGAGGGTTCTTGAGGACTCGTATCGCCGCCCGCTGTGTCGTGTTGTTGTCCGAGAAGCCAGAGAGAAACACAGATAGGCTCTGTGAGAACAATCAGACAGATGTCATTTGCATAATGCTTACTTCCTGTGAGCAACTGTGGCGAAAGGAGCTAAATTCTGCGGAGCGATGACGTCCATCCACATACTCACCATACATCCTACTCCCCATATGTCATAAGCTCTCGAGAACTAAACAGCATCGCGTAATTCGGATCGAAGTATCTCGACCCATAGAAATGGAATCTCGCCTGGATAGACAAGTACGGTTGATCATGAAATACAAAGAAAATGCTTCACTTGAGAAGCACCCTGGAAATGCATTTTAGACTACGTATTTCTTAGAACGCCGCTGTCGTCCGTGAGACTGCCCAAGGGCTTCCTGCTGTATAGAAATCCATTGGGTAGGTGCCAACACCTGGCTGCGCACGTTTACTTCCGTCCTCATCATCCATCCAGCTCATAGTCTTACCTACGGCGACAGCGGTCTCGTAGGGGCTGAGAAGCGGTCGACCGAAAGCATAACCCCAATCTATCGAGAGACGAGGACACGCGGTCTGGATGAAGGTCGATACATGGGGTTCGAATAGCGCGAGCTTTGCGGGAGAGAGCTCGGATAAGAGAATCTGGATGTATGGGATCGGTGTTTTGGAGGCTTGCAATTGGTTCGTTATCGCCTGATATGTATGATTTTTTAGTTGGCTATTTGTGAGCAAACGGGTCGCTGTAAATACCTGCAACTGCTTGAAATTTCCTTGCCGTCCAAGGGTGCCAAGGATAACGCCCCATAATGGAGGAGAATCGTCACTAGATGTGGGGGCTCCTGGTGAGTCCTGGGAGAACGCCATGATACTTCTTCGCGCAGTTTGCACGGCGTCGTCGCGAACGCTTTGCATCTCGTGATGATCGTAACGCTCTCGGGTTAGTTTCTTCGAGTATGGGTCATACCGAAACGCAGGAACGGATGGATTTGCGATCATTATAGATTCTAAATGGAAGCGACCATCACCAAGATAACTATTTTTATTGGAATCATTGAGGTGGCGGCGTGCAGTTTTAAGTAATGGAACGTAAAAGATATGGTGGAACGTACATTAGTGCATCGACGTCATTCAGGCGTGGTGCAGTGCATCCGAGGATCTCACCAGGAGAGAGAGGTTTTGATCTTGGGATTGTAGCCTCGTATTTCCCGGACCAGAGTTTATTCGCCTGCTCGGACGATGGGGTGGCGTCGGAGGACGAGGAGAATGCTTCAAGAAGGGCCGATGTAGGTTGGGTAGGATCGACGATAAAAGACTCGCCAGTGAGGTCTTCCTTTAGACGCTGAAGGGCAGCGACAAATTGGATTGTAGAAACCAGCGCCAGCCGTGTTGGTTCGTGAAACGTCGATGGGCCCGCTGTATCGTCTTGGGAAGACGAGGGTCCCTCTATTCGAAGGTGAGATGTCGATCCAATTTTAGTGCCCGCTGGGATGAGGCGATCTGTCTCTTCAGAATCCAGGAGGTTTTCGTGGAATTGATGCCGGTCACTTGGGAAATTGAGCCGGACGGTTTGGGCGAGGTGTGTGGAGTCGATGGCAATCTCGACGAATATGTAGAGCGTTTTTATAGATGTCTGGTCCATAGGCACTATGTATTTGTTCTTTAGAATTGGGTGAGGGGATCGGTAGTCAACAATCCACACCTAAGCAACTATGGCCGTAGTGAACCAGCATGTCACAACCCAGAGCTACAGCAGTGTAATCGTCGATGCAGCATGCACCATAGGTCACATCTCCCATAATTACCGTCAAAGCATTCGTGAATCTATAATCCACCAAAAAAGCATGGTTAGATCTACGAACCTGCCACAACCTGATCAATGGCGTACCTTTCGATTATGTCGGCGATCGTGCAGGCAAACATTTGTAGTCCTTCCGGCATCTGTAGAGCCACCATGGTCGCATTGTTTTTTCGGACATGATGTATAGTTTTGTGGATTTCAAATGTATAATTCGAAGGTAGCTGTGCGATGGCGGCATTGAGCTGATCATCTTGCAAGATGTCTTGGGGGATCTGGTGACTGATGATGCCGGAAACGCCGGGCTTGGAAGGGGTCGCGTTTTTGCTCCCTACGAAACGTTTGCGAGGTTTCGAGCTCTTCGGCTTGGTTGCAGCAGTCGTTGGCTCACTCATGGTTTGAGGAGGAGTTTTTTATAGAACGTTTAAACCTCGGGCCGGACATTTAGACAACACGTGGTTTCGGAGCTGCATCATGCTTGTTGCGCGTTATGTCACTGTCTTTCTCCCCACCCACAGCTTAGGCTTGTCCAGCCTACATGCTCTAACGCTCCCTTATCTACCCCCGTGTTATTATATATCACACTTACTGATATACAAGGCCTTACATGGCCTTGACATCGAACTTCACAATGACTCAAGGCGGCAGTGGGGCATCGACCACAGGTCGATGTGCTATGCGTGACTCTTGCGGAAAGAAGGGGTTCTTCGGAAAAGACTTACCATGTCCATACGATGGTCCCCCAGAGGAGGTATGTGTAGCCTATTTCTTGCTTGTCAGTCTCTCACCATCTTGAAGCCCGAAGACGACAGAGCTCGTGCCTTATTGGTGCAGGTCTGTGGCTCCGAATTTGCTGAAGGCCCTACATGCTGCACAACCAGCCAAGTAGAAGTTCTGCGTGACAACTTCAATCAAGTTGAAGGCCTCATATCAGCCTGCCCAGCATGTCGTAACAACTTCCGCTCCTTCTTCTGCGCTTTCACCTGTTCCCCGGAACAAGGTTCCTTCGTCAATATCACATCTACGCAAACGACGACCACAGGTCAAACTGCCGTGAAATCCGTCGACTTTTATGTCGAAGAGCAATTTGGGGAAGGCTTTCATGACAGCTGCAAGAATGTCCAGGTTGGGACAACGAACGGCTACGCCATGGAGCTGATTGGAGGGGGTGCAAAGGACTACCAAGCTTTCTTCAAGTTCCTTGGCGACGAGAAAGCGATTGGTAGCCCATTCCAGATAGACTTCCCATTGACAGCCCCTCCAGAACTCGCTCCCCTAAATATAGCTCCTCGAGGATGTGCGGACAACGACCTCACAAGCCGCTGCACATGTATAGACTGTCCTTCGATCTGCCCCGCCTTACCACCAGTTGCTGCACCCAATGGCCCCACCTGCCATGTTGGTGCCTTATCCTGTCTTTCCTTCATCCTCGTCAGCGCATATGCTTTGGCGGTGCTCGGTTTCCTCGTCGGATACATCATTTCTACGTCTATCCGGAAGCGCAGAGAGAGATCATATGAGAGGGTAGCACTGTCTGAGGATGCCGCGTCTCCGAGAATATATGCTCGAGGGCTCATTGGCCAAACTTCTCTTGCACAATACGTCGATGACGATTCGGTGGGCACACAGTCCGACCTGCGGCATCTTGGCCGTGGGGCTACACTATTGGATCCCATTGACACCGTCCAACCCCGCCATTACCCTCTTAATACCTTCCTCCGACATGGCTTCTATAAATTGGGCCTATTCGCCGCATCATCGCCGTGGCTTACGTTTTGTCTCGTTTTCGTCGTTGTCGGGCTGCTCAACATCGGCTGGCAGAAGTTCGAGATTGAAACGGACCCAGTACGGTTATGGGTGGCTCCTTCTTCTGAGAGCAAGCTCCAGAAGGAATATTTCGATAAGAATTTTGGACCATTCTACCGTACGGAACAAATTTTCGTCACAGCTTCTCCAGCTGGTGAAGATCAGACGAATAATCTCTCACTGACAACCAGCGGTACACCCGTACTATCATGGGACCATTTGAAGTACTGGTTCAGAGTCGAGGAAGATATCCGTGCCCTGCGCTCCCCAAATGGCTACACACTCTCTGATGTGTGCTTCAAGCCCGCTGGCCCCGAAGGCGCGTGTGTCGTACAATCAATTGCTGCATGGTATGGAAACGACCTTGACAATTATGACGAAGATACATGGGCAGAACATTTAAATGAATGTGCCCATTCACCAGTGGAGTGCCTTCCTGATTTCCAGCAACCGCTCGCACCGCATTATGTACTTGGAGGTGTTCCAAGGGACCATAATGGCCGTCAGATATACCTGGACGCTGCAGCCTTTGTTGTCACCTATGTGGTGTCGGATTCTCTGGACACTGAAGTTCAGGCGAAAGCTATGGACTGGGAGCAGACTCTTCGCACATACCTCACAGATCTCAGCCAAACGTCTGCCGACAAAGCCGGCTTGCACATCGCATTTTCCACTGGTGTGTCGTTGGAGGAGGAGATCAACAAGAGTACCAACACGGATGTCAAGATCGTTGTCTTATCCTACTTGGCCATGTTCTTCTACGTCTCACTGACACTAGGAGCGGGTACCGTCGTTCGTGATGAGCAGGGTGTGTTTTCATCTCTTGCGCAATGGGCACGCAGCTTCCCTGGCTTTTTCAAGCGTTCAAGCACGAGCTCATCTTCACTATCCGTCGACTCCCGAACAGCACCCCATTTCTTCCCTCGACTTCCTCGCAGTCTTTTCACAGGCTCGAAATTCACACTCGGCCTATTCGGCATAGCCCTCGTTATCCTGTCCGTTTCCTCCTCTGTTGGATTTTTCTCACTTCTGGGAGTTAAAGTAACCCTGATCATCGCCGAGGTTATTCCATTCCTAGTCCTTGCAGTCGGCGTGGACAATGTCTTCATCCTCGTTCATGAACTCGACCGGCAGAACTTCTTACATGGACCTAATGCCTCAGCACCTGCATCCCAAGGCGGATTCACGACGCCCATGTCCCCGACCTCGCATCATCGGATTCCGTACGATGCGTCCATCCGCGAGGATGCCGATAGTGGTGCATCTATGCCGCAATACTTGTCGGCTGAGGAACGCGTTGCGCGTACGCTCGCCAAGATGGGCCCGTCGATCTTACTGAGCACCATCACAGAGACAGTTGCGTTTTCGCTTGGTGCTCTTGTGCCTATGCCCGCCGTGCGAAACTTTGCGCTTTATGCTGCAGGGAGTGTGCTGCTCAACGCGATCCTCCAAGTCACTGTATTCATCAGCGCTCTGCTCTTGGATCTGAGGCGGTTCGAGTCGAGCCGAATTGACTGCTTCCCGTGCATCAAGCTGCCCTCGCGGATTGCTCTCCTAGAAGGACCGGTCACTGGAAGTGGTGTAGGTCGGATTGGTCGTTTTATACGCCGGTATTATGCACCTTTCCTGCTGAAGCCTATCGTCAAGGCCATCGTGATGATCCTCTTCACCGGCGTCTTTGTTGCCTCTATAATTTCCATGCAGCATATTGAGCTTGGTCTCGGTGAGTGGGTCTTGATAGTTCTCAGTCGCAGCAGCCTTTGAACATAATTTTTCCCCTAGATCAACGGCTCGCCTTGCCCTCGGACTCGTATCTGGTTGATTACTTTGACAACCTCGATGCATACCTTGATGTTGGACCACCTGTCTACTTTGTTTCTCACAACATCGACGTCACCCATCGGGCAGGCCAACAAGCCCTCTGCGGCCGATTCACGACCTGCGAAGACTTCTCCGTGGCCAACACTCTCGAAGCTGAACGCAAACGCCCCGAAGCGTCGTTCATCTCCGAACCCAGCGCGTCATGGATCGATGACTTCCTCGGCTGGCTCGATCCAGGCAAGGAAGAATGCTGCCGCGTCCGTAAACGCGATCCTAGCGTTTTCTGCGGACCGCGTGACAACGCGCGTCTCTGCCAGCCATGTTACCTGGACAAGACACCCGCGTGGAACGTCACGATGGACGGACTGCCTGAGGGTGCAGAGTTCATGCGGTACGTGAAGCAGTGGCTCGACTCACCGACCACGGAAGAATGCCCCCTCGCGGGGAAAGCGTCGTTCGGCTCCGCGCTCTCCCTCACTCCGGACGGCACGGGAGTGCAGGCTTCGCATTTCCGAACGTTCCACGCACCGCTCAAGACGCAGCAGGACTTTGTAAACGCCTTTGCCGCGGCGCACCGCGTGGCAGACGACATATCGCGGCGCACAGGCGCGGAAGTGTTCCCGTACTCGCTGTTCTACGTCTTCTTTGACCAATATGCCCACGTCGTCGCGATCACGCAGGAGGTGCTCGGCCTCGGGCTTGCAGCCGTGCTGGTGGTGACGGCGCTTCTCCTCGGAAGCTGGAGGAGCGGGTCGATCGTGACTGGGGTCGTGGGGCTCACGGTGCTCACGGTCATGGGGGTCATGCCGCTGTGGGGGATCAGCCTGAATGCGATCAGCCTGGTGAATTTGGTGATCTCGCTGGGGATTGCCGTGGAGTTCTGTGCGCATGTCGCGAGGGCTTTCATGAGTGCTGGGTCGGGGCTGGCCATTGACCATCCCGCGGGGCAGAAGGAGCGTGATGAGCGGATGTGGACGGCCCTGGTCGATGTTGGGCCTTCGGTGAGTGGGTTGATCTCTGGGCAGTTGCTTTTGGCTCATTTAGGGCGCTAGGTCCTATCGGGGATTACGTGCACCAAGCTCATTGGGATGTCCGTACTTGCGCTCACTCGTTCCAAACTGCTCGAGGTGCGTTTCTGGGCTTAGTAGTCTGATATCTGACTTTGTGTGGGGCAGATCTATTACTTCCGGATGTGGCTTACTCTGATCATCTCGGGGGCGCTCCACGGACTTGTTCTTCTGCCTGTGGTACTTAGTCTTGCTGGGGGCTCAGGATTCCCACAACAAGAAGCAGACGAGGAATGGATGTCGACGGCGATTAGAAACGATTACGAGTATGCGTAAGTCCCACCCTAGTGCCTACGCGTTGGACCCGTCTGATTTGACTGGGCAGGCCATTCCTTGCTGACGTTGATTCTCTGGCGAGCGATTAGTTTACCATGTAATAATACCCCTTTTGCAATACACGGTGCAAAAAA